>MU271619.1:0-38655 GCA_021432655.1 Atractiella rhizophila
GATTTATACGACTGCATGTGTCTGAATGTGCCTTGATCCAGTTGTAGTATCAACTGGACTTAGCTGCTACCACCTGAAATCAGATAATTCACACCTGTTCTCAGCTGTCCCCTCCTTGTAAGCAGTCATGTGATAACCTGCGCTCAGGCGCCTCACCCATCTGTATCCACGTGCACCAAGCTGTACCAGTCTAGCCAGACAGCTGGATTGCACTTCCGCATTAAGTTGAGAGCACAACACATCCGCCTGCACACGTCTGTACTTTATCATTGAATAAGAAAATAGTTCCAACAAGCTTGCTCCTTCCTCTTCATGGCTTTCAGTGTTGCTGCTTCGTGTGGTTCAAATGAATATATATCAAAGCTTCATCAAATTGCAGGTTCGGCGTAATGACATTGACAAAATTACCTTACAGGTTGAAAGAGGGACTCAGATGGGTGAGATCAGGGATGTGAGGCGGAGGTTCTGTCTATACATAACCACATAACCCCGGGCAGGCAGCATGCGCCCCGACTGTCAACAGACGGTTCCTCGTAGATGGATGGCTAGTGGAAAGGTGGTACCAAAAGTAGAGAACTCTCACTAGCACCTCTTGTCCCCACTCCCACACCTCACACTGAACCTGCTTGGACCATTTGCTTATGGCACCACTGCGATCACCTCCTCCCCATTCAGCATCATCATCATGATCCACCCTCCCCATCCACATTCGTCCAAGCTCAATTGTGCTGCCCAATGCAGGTGAACCTGCCACATGAGTATTGGCATTTGAGCATGAGCGAGAAGCAGGTGAGATTGATGAGGGGGAGGAGGGACAGAGACATATGGTGTCGTAGAGGAGGCGGAGGCAGGCCAGGAGTTCCGGTGCAGCGAAACAATAGCTGGCCACAACATAAGACATAAATCCTGAGATGAGGAGAGCAACTCACACAGGAAAGTACATAAAGATCAAACATATAGTTATGGAGGTTTGAGTTAGGGCTGACACTATGTCCAGTCGCCGACGGGCGATGCGTCTGTAGTGGAGGTAAACCTAAGTGAATAGTATGGCATGAGAAGACTAACCTGTAGTGGAGGTAAACCTAAGAGAATACTCTGAGGTCACCACCACTACATCTCGATGTATATATACATATGTAAAGGCACTGCCATAAACTGTAACATACGTTTCTTGAAACATGCAAGATAGCTAGATCAGGAAAGCAATAAAGGGAATACTCGGAAATAAGACATACTGAGCAGTACAAGTGAGAAAGGATAATAAGGCAATAATGGAGACGGTGCAGACCGGCGAAATGTGTAAGGTTTGCTGAGCAGCAATTCGTGTGAGATGGGGAAAGGCGGCGGTCAGCGCGAACGTGAGCGAAGCGGCGACGGTTAGGCACGTGATCCTACGACGTATTAAAGTAGGTCACGTGACTCAAATGGTGCATTTCGGTAATGCGTAGGGCCAAGCCTGACAGTCTGCTGTCCGATTGAGAAACCACAACCTACTGGCGAACCAGAATGACTCACCACATTCTTTCTGATGTTACCCCGAGGGGCTCATTCCAAGAGGTAAAAACATCCAAGTTCAATTTGCCGAACTGTCAACATCACCTTCAATGATGTTTGACACATCAAGTTTACTCTCCGCTTGTCCTCCCACCTCCCACCACTCTTACAGTCCACACATATCCAACAACTATAGCTACTTTTCTTCATCTCCAGTAACTCGAGCAGGGAGAGTTGCTCTTGCTGTAAGTTTACTTCTTTCTCACTCAAATGCCCTTTAACCAGTCATCATTATCTAAGTGTGTAATTGGATTGGGGACAAGAAGCATTTATGGTATTGAGGTGAGTACTATGTGAAGAGCAAGGGATGGTTTTAAAGTGAATCCCTTAGTGTGAGGAGGTCAATATCTTTCACAGCCTTGTTCTGTGACTCACTGCAATGGCTCAACGTGCCAAGTCAGGCATCAAAGCCTGTGGTGAATGCTTCAATAGAGTCTTTTTTCCATGCCCCAGGACGGTTGGTAAGTGGGTGTGGACGATACAACCCCCCTTTTGATAGTGTGACAACAACATGTGCATTACTGGAGTTGTGCAATATAATGATTTATGGCATGAGCTTGAGAACAGACCAATGAGACAGTGAGTCAAAGGCATAGTGCCATTGTGCAATAAGGCCCATAGGGCGGCCCTTCCTATGGCACTATAGAGGGCGAACCATAGAGCCTAGGTGACAAAATGCCTATGAGCTATGATAGGGCTTATATAGTGTTGGTCGCCTAATCGCAACTAGCCTGCCAAACCTTAAAATTGCTCCCTCAGTTTTGGTCCTGGGGACAATCTGTCTGTGAAATATGCTCTAAAGAACCCTTAGATTAAAACCTACAGACAACTTTTTGGAAACTCTTCTTCCTGAGGAGCAATATTTTTGCACCATGAGATTTGGAACAAGTGCTCCGAAGGACTTGCAGGGGGTTTCGCGGATTGGGAAAGCCTCAGTGATTGGGACAGCGAATCTCATAGTATTTGGATGAGATCCGTTTCTCTTCAGCTGCATGAATTGCTTGTTGCAGCTGACTCTCAGCTGCAGTTAGCACGAAAGTTGTCCAGCTTGCACGCTAAGCTGCTCCATAACTGTGATGAATACCTTCATTCCTTGAATGCTGCATCATATATTTGGATTTGGCGTAGACCGGCACCCTTGGCAAAAAGACGGGAATTTGGTTAGTATGAAAATTTGCTTTCTCTCTCGTGACGCTGATGCTCAATATTAGACGAATTCAGTGACAATCTTACCAAACAGTTCCTGATCATCGAAACGTGCTCAAAAAGCCCAATGAACTTTGGAAAGAAAACCAAACAAAACCTCAAACGCCCCAAAACGGAAAAATGAAAACTCAAACAACCTTGAACCCTGGCCTAAACCCAACCGGGAACGAACGCCGCCAAGGTTAACCAAAAGCCGGCCCCGAACCCCCTTTAAAACGGCCGGCCCCGAAAACTACCGGCCAATTCCCTCAACCCTCAACAAAAGTCCAAAAACCGGCCCCAAGGTCATCCAAAATTAATAAACCAAGCCAAGAAAAACAAAAAACCCAAAGGAAAGCAAAGCCTCCCCCAAACAACAAGAAAAAGAGTTGACACCTATCGCAGGTAAAACACCCACCAATGCCACCTGCACACCTTCAGTCAGAGGATAGTGCAGTGAACCTGTCGAATATTTTATTTCGATGTAATCAGGACCTTCGGTTTCTTGTTCGCTCTGTAAAGTGGGCCAATGCCGCTATCCAATCTCGCTGGCTTGTCTCACCCCAAGAAGTTCGTGTCGTACAAGAGGACTTGCGTTTTGTTTTGCTTTTACTACTTCATGACTACGAAGCGTTCGTGAAGGACTTTCTCGCAGTCTTCGAGAATGTTTTGTTGGAGAAGAATCCTGCGGATGAAAATGCCAGGGGTATTGTTTCCCATCTCCATCATTCTTTTTCGCGAACTTCCAGGACGCTGCTCTCTACTATTGCCTTTATCCGACCGGCAAGCGAGCTTCTGGCACATTCTTTAACTTGCCAATTGGAACGTGTTCAGATCAACTATCGTGGATTGGCTGCAATGATCATTTGGATCGGATTAAAGTGGTACCAGCTTTGTACGTATGCTCAAATCATGAAGAGCGCACTGATTCTCAACAGGGTGTCTTCAACCGACTGCTTATTCCGCCTATTTTAACGACCGTGTCTTGCCCCTTCCGTTTAGCCGAACTGGCCTTCCACAGGACGAATCAGCGAAGGAAAGATTGGGAAAATGGCTTGCAGATATTCGTCAAAGTCAAGATCGATTGTGGTCAATGACTTACGCGTTGAAGAAGTATGTCAACGATATTCAAGAAATGGTACAAAGCGCCAACACTGATGACGCTGGAACGCACATCCGAAGCAGGAGAATGTGGATGAGCTCAGAATCTCGGCCAGTGAGTTTACCACTTCTCGAAAAGATTTCGAGGAGGACGCAGACTTCCTGCAGGGAGAATACAAACCCATTGCTAAGGCCAACTGGAGTCAAATGCAACCTGAGGTTCGAAGAGTTCGGCTCTGGTGATTTGTATTGTTGCAAATCGGCGCTGTTTTGTTTCAGAGTACACGAAACCCCAATACAATTCATAAGTTATATTCTTCTTGTGTCCAGTTCCAAACGACTTGACACAGCCAAAGGGTCTTCTAGAGCTTTCAAATAAGTCTGTGAGAGGATCATGAGCAGCTGAAAGTAACTAAGTTTGAGATTTCTTCGGCTGCAATCTATCTATCCAGATCTGTCTCATCTTTCCCACATTTCCCTATCAGGATTTGTAGATATTTGAAGTTTCAGGCTTTCCGTTTCGATTGTGTTCCCTGTGTAAAGACCAGATTGAGGAATTCAAGGCTTCGATAGAACTTCAAGCTTTAACTTCGAACATAATTTGATTTCTTTCATTCTTCAGTCATGAATATCGCTATGTTCGGGGAAAGTGCCTTAAACCTGAAACAGTCATTCAAGGTGACAACATTACGTCTCCTCGCCTCAGAAGTTTTCCCAATTTTCTCCAGGTGCCCAGAAATTGCCTGATTCTTCAGGCTTAATCGTCTCGATTCGTTTCACCAGCCCGTTGACGCTCTCTTCAGTGGTCAACATCGCCCGCTCACTTCCCATATCTGTCTTTACCCAGCCAGGCTATCGTCCCTCTACATGAGCAAAAGACGAAATAATAACGAGGACTCGACGCACATGAAGCAGAATAATCGTAAAGCCTTCTGGCTTAAGCTCAGCCGCCAGCTTCCTCGAAAACATGTTTAGTCCTACTCACATCAGATATCGGCCTCGCTAGTATATATAGGAGGAACTGACCAGCTTTGCTAACGGCGTATGGAGCAGATCCTCCAAGGTTCCCAGGCCCAAAGATGTCCTTCTCTGTGCCAACAGGGCCAATCAACCCAAGGGTGCTGGAGGCCATCAGGATTTTCTTGTCATTTCCGGTTCGGAGGAGAGGAAGGAAGCCCTTGGTCGTCTCCACCACCCCTACTACGTTCACCCGGAAGGTTTCGAGGAAGTCCTCCGGTTCCCAAGAAGTAGCTTTGCTCGCCAGGCTGACCCAGAAATCACGAGGGCCACCGATGCCGGCGCTGTAAGAAGCCAATGTGAGAACGTGTCCTTAAGAGAGAGGAGGGTTACTTGTTGATGAGTACGTCGACTCCCTTCAGACCTCTGACCGCCAGTTCCTTTCCGACTTGCTCAACAGCTTTCGTGATCTCAGCCGTCACACTTGTATCCGCTTGAATAATAAGTATGTTCTTCCTCTCACTCGCCAAGGTAGCCAACGAGGCGGCCGCAGATGGGTTGCGAACCAATGCAAAGATTAGATTAGAAGACACGGCAGAGAGCTGCTTGACGAGCTCGAGCCCAATGCCGCGAGAGGTACCGGTGATAACGAAGACTTTGGTCGACATGGCGGATGAAGATTTCTCTGGTGTTGGTTTGAATTGACTGCTTTCTGGGACAGGGACGGTTCCTCCTACCTCATTTTATACCTTTCAGCAAAGTGGAGGGCACGGACTGTGCTCTTCTAGTTGGTAAGCGCGTGAAGCATGACAATGCGACAGAACTCGATGTTCTCCTTGGTGAACGCCTGGAGGTGAGCACAGTGTGCACCGAGAAATGCAACCGCGGATGATTACGCGTCGAGACGGCTGATGAAGCAGTTCTCACTTTGAACAGACGCATTTCGTCAGCTCTGTGTAGCCTGCGTGCAAGAATCTCAACGTGAATGGTGACGAGAAGACGGCACGCGGAACCACGGTTCCTCGGAAGGGAGAAATGCAAGGCGCCTTTCCCTTCCAGCTCCACTATCGAACGTCTAGTGCTTATGCACACGAAGGCTTAACCTCGAGCGTATGCTCGAAGTGCTATTACGCGTACCCGTTCCAGGCGTTCCAGGCAGTTCAAAGGGATGGCAGAGGTACTTCAAGTACTTCAACACGGGTTTCAATGGCCGTGATACTGCTCACTCATCCACTTCAGGTTTCATCCTGAAACTGCTACTCCCATGAGTTGCCATGAGTGTTTCGTATCATATATCACTCCGAATGGCAGAGATGTTCCATTCGAGCGCACGTGACAGGATCATTGCCGTCATCAACGTGCATCAAGTGCCGCGTTCAACGAAACAACAAACTGAGTGAGCAGCGAAATCGCCTCCCGTCGACTCATCCATGGCCCTCCAATCCATGCCTATGAACCACACTTCTCCCCAGCCTTCTCCCACGAAAAAGCGTCTCAAGTCTCCCGTCAAGAAGTCAACGATGGTCGCGTATTCCGACTCAGGGTACTCAGCCGACGATTCTTCAGCGGCACCAGCCCCTGTTCCCTCCCTCACTGCAGCCGAGAAGCGGACGCTGCTCGCTAACTTTGATCTCGAGGAGGAGGCGCAATGGCAGGTCTTAGAACAGAGGTGCAATTCGATGTTATTGCGCTCAAAGCAGGCGCTAGAGAGAAAAGTGTCGCTTTTACCTGGGTTCTATAAGGATGTCAATGTGAGGATGCTGGTCGAGTGTGGATACGATCCGAAAGTCGTACAGAGGAGGTTGATGGAGTCGAAAGTGAATGAGGTGAGAGCTGAGGTGGAGAGGGAGGAACGACCACGGTATGTTATGCTTCCTCTTTCAGTTAAGGGACAGTGGAAATGATGTACTTCACCTGCGCAGGATGAAACGAACGGCAGAAAAAGCATTCTCTGGTTCTGCCTCCCAGAGTGGTACAGAAGCTCAGAAACGATCGAAAACCCGTACGTCAGCGCTTTAGCCAAATTCACCGCATTAATTAATGGAGACGAGAGCAGCCCGAGCAGAAACATCACGTTCAAAGTCAAAATCGAAGCTTTCCGCCGCTCCCATTTCATCGACTTCCGCTTCCCGCCCTCCGGCTGGTCCCTTCACCTTCTCCCTCAATGCCTCTGACAACACGGGAGACGAGAGGATGCGCGCGTTACGCGGTGAGTTGTACAAACATGAATTGCCAGAAGAGACGAGAAGGGCTTTGGAGAGGAGATTTCTCGAGATTTTTGGGGGAGATGGAGCTGGAGCAGGCAGGAATGGAACGGGTGAAGAGGAGAGGGTGGGGGAGGTGGAACATGGGTTGAGGAAGATGACGATTCAGTGATTCAGTGGTGAGTAGTTTCTCACCGACGGTACTAGTAGCGGATTCCTTCTTTTGGATGCGACTTAGCTTGTCCTGTTGTATAATGTACTCAATTCCTCATTTCTTGTTCATTGCGACCATTCTTTGAAATTTGCACATCAATTCTTCGTTACAACAATTGAATCGATGTGTAACTTCTTAGCAAGGACCATCTGTGCTCTTCGTTAGTCTGGTTTAGAGAATAAAGGGCAAAGGACACACATTTGGCCGCAGCGACGCTTCCCTCGATTCCCGCATTGGCAGTTTGGACAGTGAACTGACTACCACCCTGATCGGGAGCATACCACACCGATCCCTGTCATTTCTGACCATCAAGTCTTGTTCTTGTTACATAGACGAGAAAGGAGAGGCACGCACGCAGATGTTAGCTGCTCCTGTCCCATAATGCACAATAGCCGATTCCTGCGCTCCAATGAAACCAGAATACTTTGCCGTTCGAGCTGGATCATTGGCTTCGTCGAGGTAGTACTGGAGGTGCTTCATCCAGATTCCCTGTGCTCATTTTTAGCACGTCCCCTTGTGTGGGGTACGCGACAGGGAAAGAATGACCTTGAAACATTTCTGATCGTTGTTACATGCCCCAGTCGAACTGGCCGCATTGTCGCACGACTCCTTGAGGATCCCATTCTGTGTAAGATGCGAGATTGTGGCGTCCAGAGTGATTTCGGCTTGGTCGAGTAATGAAGGGTTGTTGGTCGCGCTTGCCAGAGCAGCGAGTCCAGAGGCGACTACCCCTTGGTTGTAGATCCACGTCGTCTTTTTCAGTCCTCTTTAGCTAGACTCTGGTTGAAGAAGGAGAAGAGAGATCAGACCTGTCCATTGTTCTTGCAGTCTGATGTTAGACCGTCGTTGTATAAGCCATCACTGTTTCTCATCCCAGAAGCGCTGACTGTTCCCAATTGCCCAAACTTAGCCATGCATGCGCTCTTCTTCCCCGGCAGAAAATGAAGGGGACGAACGCCAGTTCCATTCCTTGATCGCATTATCCAAGTATTTCTGCCCAAATCCACGTAGATATCCCTTTGCAGAGATGTAGAGGAAGAGCTCGTTCGTGACAGCGTTCTTGTAGTCCTCTGCGCTGGACCACCACACTTTCCGCCGTCCATATTAGAATATCTTTGCTACAATGCTAAGCAGTGAAGGATCTCACCTCCACCACCGCAACTGTTGATGAGAGAAGATTAGACCCATGAAAGAGAAGGAAGACATAGCACACGTTGAAGTGTCCCACTTAGTCTCGATGATGTCGTAAATCTTTTGCGCTGCAGTCTTCGTACCAAACGTCAAATGTCGGCACAGGTTGCTAGCGGAAGAAAAAGTACGATGTAATTGCTTCCATCCTGTCCTCTCGCATACTTATAGTCCGCAATCTTCCAACATGCGAGGATAAGCCACTGCGACACGACATTATCTTCTTCCATCCTAGCTCAGGGTAGTGAAAAGAAACAAACCTGCGCGTCATCATAGGAACCCCCAATATAAGAATTCCAATCCGTGATGACCAAGTTCACTGCTCTTCCTATGTAGGATTCATCCGCGACGCCTGAAAAGTCATCGTTCCCCGCACCGAGCATGAGATTGTGAAGGTTCTCGAGCAGGTTCTGTTCATGTTATCAGGGACCCTAATCGGAACAGAGGTTCAGGAGACGACAAACCGAATCTGTCCAGAGGATGCCGTCCCGCCAGCGACCTATCGAGAGGGTGGTGTAGTAGTAGGTGCTTTGCATTGTGTGTGCGGCACTCTAAATCATGTCCATGAGTTCCTATTCAATGCAAGAGTGAAAGACTTACATTCGCGAAACTGAGCGTTGCAGCACACTGGCGCTTGTCCAACGAATGCAGTATGTCATCATCATAATTTACCAGAGGAAAAGCAGAAGCAATTCCAACAGTGCTAGCGAGGAGGATCGCTGCAAGGTGGGACAGCATTTTGGGTTCTTGGATAATGAACCAGGTGACGGACGTGATATTTGTAGCTGTACTCCTGATAATTACTGTATAGGAGGTCTCGGGATTTATACTCGACCAACAGCTCCTATTATGACGAGCTTGTAACCCCATGGAGCGTGGCCTTGTGGGGATTGGCGCGTGCAGCTGTATGCTATCGATTTGGATCAGGATAGAGAAATGTCTGAACGCCTGCGCCAGAACCAGATGCTGCAAATTGCGAGCCGCTTGTGATCTAAAATGGAGCGTTGACCACCTCCCAAGTACTGTAACTTCGACATTATTGCATCGATCTTGCCTTATTCGTGACGCTTTGACAGTCTTGGATGCGAGTGAAGGAGCAGCCAAGAGACCAGCAAGAACTCAAGTCACCTGACCCCTGCGAGTCCGGCATCTCGTGTGTGTCCGATAGTCGGCACAGTGTACGTAATGGTCATTCTTCTCCGTATAAAACAACAGTAAAAACGACGATTCCCCTGTCATATCCATAAATCAGAAATCCTTTCTTGTTTTTCCAGACAAAGCGAAAACCAGGATATTAAACATGGAAGAGGAGGGAAGCCTCTTGGAGGCTGTAGGCATCGTTGTTTCGCTCCTTTT
This sequence comes from Atractiella rhizophila, assembly GCA_021432655.1. Classification (NCBI taxonomy): domain Eukaryota; kingdom Fungi; phylum Basidiomycota; class Atractiellomycetes; order Atractiellales; family Hoehnelomycetaceae; genus Atractiella; species Atractiella rhizophila. The sequence continues at coordinate 9,760 of MU271619.1, forward strand.
CTTTGCCCTCGTTTGTGTTGGAGGATACTTTGGTATGCAAGCATACAATCAGGGCATCGCGTGAGTTCTTTCATCAACGATGATGGGATAAGATGGGTATGAGGAGAGATGCTGCTTGATTCGTCACGGCAACAAAAATCCTGAAAATATCAGGCGATCATCATTAGCACTAGGGTTCTAGCTTAACTTCTTGAGCCTGCTGTTATGAACATGGTGCTGACTCGCTCTGGGATGGTAGGAACACCAAAGCTTCCTTGAAGAAGCGCGGGTATACCCTCACTGAGGATGGAATGCAGGTCAAGACGGAACATCGATCGAGCACAGTGTCTGAGCAGACAGACGCCATGAACTTGTAAGACCCCCATTTGTTTTCTCTCTCCACCGTATTGACCGCATTGAGCAGGGGAATCCGAAGATTGTGGAAGAACACAAGTCCGTGCATTCTCTCTCAGCTCGATCGAAGCTTACATACTTGTTGACGGCACACTGAACAGAGTTCAATGTCCCCCCTATCCTTGCTGGTACTGGTCTTTCAGGGAGTAAACACGATAAGAATAAAGATGTTCGTCCTATTTATCTGTCTTTGAAGCAATTATGAAGCTGATGCTGTGACAAAAGGAATGGGAACAGAAGCGTCAGTCCTTTGTATCGAAGTCAACAGAGTTTAAATCTGAAAATTTGTGTAGATGGGCCAAAGAAGAAGTATCTCTAGGTTTCCCTAGTTTCTTTTCGTCAAAGGTGGTCTCGATTCCTTCTAGTCACAAATGCATGAGCTAACCTGTAGGCCTAGGTTATAGGATTGGAGCTCGCATCATTCGCACACACGACACTCTCCCTCCTTCTCGCATTATAGACAATAAGTTAAGTGATGTGGATAAGTCGCTAAGTCGTTGGTTCGGTACATGTTGGCTGCTTGTCCAATGAATGTATCATATCACCTTCCAACGTTGCACAAGCCAATTTCAGATGTTCCTATAACAAGTGCTATCAGCTTCAACTTCTCCCTTTTCCCGCCACGACAGTTTCGCAGGTGTCGAAAATTCCCGATCTACCGCCAACGGCGCAGGCGTGGTTGTCATTTGTAATCGTTCCCGTTTCTCATCAGTCCCGTACCAAGCGAAGCTTCCCGAGACTCCTTGATCTGCTACGGGCTACGGGCGCAAGATAAAAGGTGCGCAGATGCCCCTTTCCCTCCCTTCCTATAACAAGCTAAGACTCCCGTTTTAGCAAGCTATAAAAACCTTCCTTCCTGCCCCTCTTCCCACTCGCACATCCGATATCCATCATCGACTGTCCTTGACTTCTCTATTATTCGCCACTACCCTAAGCCACTCTTAACGACTTTATCTCTAACCATTAATCAAGAAAGAATGTATTTTCTCCTCGCGTCGCTCCTCGCTCTCCCCGCTGTCGTCTTCGGCCAGGATGCGTTGGTCATAAACGTTTATCTCTTTTATTTTTGCAACGGCAGGATGGCTAATTCATGGGTGTCTGGCAACACAGACTCCTTCTTCAGCTGTCGAATGCCAGCCTATCGCCATCAGCTTTAGTGGTGGAACGGCTCCTTATTACATTAGCGTCATTCGTTCGTCACCCTCTCCCCTTTTCCCTCAAAAATACAACCACTGACGTGATGGATGTGGGCAACAGCTGGCGGTCAGCCCTCAGCTGCTGCTCTGGTCCAGTTTCCGGATCAAACTGCAGCGGGTTCTATCACGTGGACCGTTAGTCTTTTCTCTTACTCTCTTCTTATTGAAAATGACATTGTATGTTTCGTATTGGATGGATAGGTAAACATCGCAGCGGGAACCGCCATCACATTCGCCATCAGGGACGGAGACGGGAGCACGAACTATTCGGACCAGCTCACAATCCAGGAGGGAACGAGTGACGCGTGTTTGACCCAATCCGCCTCTGTGTCCTCCGCCGGTGGAGTCGCGACCCTCTCTGCTGTGTCTGGGTCTGACTCCGCCTCGGTCTCTGTCACAACCTCTGGATCTGTTTCTACCTCTGGAAGCGTGAGGACGACTGCGTCCACGACCGTCAGGTCCACGTCTACGACCTCTAAGGCGTGAGTGTTCCATTCGTTTCTTAGTGTAAACCTGTGTGTTCGAGGATGAAATGTTGACGAATTGAACCCGATGGGGCAGCACAACCACTGGCACGAATACGGCTCCTACCACCTCCGCCACGTCTACCAATGGATCTGGGGCTGCTCAGCGTGCGTCGCCTCCTCTCTCCCCACTTCCGTCGCACTGATGACTGGCTTTTTGTTGGAATAGACGGCATCTCGCTTCTTGGAGCGGCACTCGCTGTCGTTGGCGTGATTGCTCTCTGATTGACAATTTCTTCGTCATTTTATCTCCCATCGATGGACTCTTTTCTTTATCTTTCTCTTTCGGCGTTGAAGACTTCAAAGACCAAGACCAATGTTGTCCATATAGGGATAGGTAATAACATTTTTTCCTACATATTTGACATGCATCGAAGCCGTACTCCTCTACCTTCAGCTTGCCAACGTCATGGATCGTTATGTGACCCAAGGACGATTGCTCCACATGGGAATTCCCTCCGATGTCTTCCAGCGCAGCGTCGCGGTCAATGTGCCAACAAACAGATGACAGGGCTCGAAACATCAATCATCGACTTCATCGATATCCCTTCCCTCTTTACCATCTCCTCCCTCTCTGCCTAATCCCTCATGTACGAACTCCTCCTCCTCCTGCAACATCTCCATCTCTTCATCGACCTCCAGCTCCACCTCAACCCTCCCTCCCTCCCCTCCAATTCCATTCACCCCATTCACTCCTTTCCCTTCTGCCGCGTGTGCTTGTCCGGTGGAAGATGCCGCCAAGGTGGTATCGACGTGTTCGGTGAGGTGGGAGGAGACGAGGGCGAGGAGGGATGCGATTTGATCTGGTCCGAATCGGGAGTCGAGCTCTTCGACTATCTGCGTCATGGGCAAAGAAAAGAATGGTTAGTGTACGGAACTCTCGATTCTTGGTTTACTTTAAGGGATGGATTAGGGGTAGGGAATGAGAAGAACGTATTGTGTGTCAGGATATGATGGGTTAAGATGTGCTTCTACCATTTTATGATGGCGACGGACTAGTCCGCGCAGCTTGCACACAGAGCTTCAGTTCATTTATTCTGGTCTCGTCGTGCAAAGGATAATCACACGCCCACAGATAACGAGAGAGGAAAGCTCGGATCGAAGAAAGTCTGTAGGTCGCTGCGCCTCTCAACCGCGACCTCTATATCGAGTGAACACGCGTGCATGGGCCAGTTTTGTTTCATACCTTGCCCAGCTAGTAAGAGGTTAGAGCAAAGAGCTGTGCGACTTCACTTATGGAAGATGCGAGGGTGATCCAACGGAGCTCTATTCCTTTCCTTCTCCGCTTCACCTTATAGAACTAGTCTACATTCCCGTCGAGATGCACGGGCTTTGCTCTTTGTTTCTCTGCCTACAACATGTTTCACGTGCAGAGAGAACGAGTACTCGTTGGGAAGAGGAACATAGGAGCTTGCTCGTGCAAAGCGAATGAAAGCAAGGGGAGGAAAAGACTGACGACATGTAAATCCACTAACTCGCGCGGCATGAGGTTCACGATCTGCAACTTCTCCGCCTTCGTGAGCGCATACGCTTCCAGCTGTCTAAGGAGGGAAGCGATGAGGCGAGGGGATTGACGGGTGGTGGGTAACGAAGGGTTGGAGAGGTATGATATAGTCTTCGCACAATTCATCATATTAGTTAACACGAAAAGGTAAAAGTAGAAGAGAGGGGGGAGGAGGGGAGGACGAACTGATTTGTTGGAATAGACGGCATCTCGCTTCTTGGAGCGGCACTCGCTGTCGTTGGCGTGATTGCTCTCTGATTGACAATTTCTTCGTCATTTTATTTCCCATCGAAGGACTCTTTTCTTTATCTTTCTCTTTCGTTGAAGACGTCAAAGACCAAGACCAGTGTTGTCCATATAGGGATCGGTAATGATAACATTTTGCCTACATATTTGACATGTGTCGAAGCCGTACTCTTCTACCTTCACCTTGCCAACGTCATAGATTGTTATAGACGCAAGGACCTTGGCTCGACGTGTGCTTCCAGAATTCACTCCCATGTCGCACCGTCGCGGGCAACGTGCCAACAAGCAAATGACAGCACTTGAAACATCAATCATCGACTTCATCGATATCCCTTCCCTCTTTACCATCCCCTCCCTCTCCGCCTAATCCTTCGTGTACGAACTCCTCCTCCTGCTGCAACATCTCCATCTCTTCATCGACCTCCAACTCAACCTCAACCCTCCCTCCGTCCCCTCCAATTCCATTCACTCCTTTCCCTGCCGGCGCGTGTGCTTGTCCGGTGGAAGATGCTGCTAAGGTGGTATCGACGTGTTCGGTGAGGTGGGAGGAGACGAGGGCGAGGAGGGATGCGATTTGATCTGGTCCGAATCGGGAGTCGAGCTCTTCGACTATCTGTGTCATGCGTAAAGAAAAGAATGGTTAGTGTACGGAACTCTCGATCCTTGTTATTTTAAGGAACGGCTGGAGTAGGGAACGAGAAGAACGTATTGCGGTTAGGATATGATGGGTTAAGATCTGCTTCTACCATTTTAAGATGGTGACGTATCAGTCCACACAGCTTGAACAGAGCTTCAGTTCATTTATTCTGGTCTCGTGGTGCAAAGGACAATCACACGCCCAAAGATAACGAGAGAGGAAATCTCGGATCGAAAACTGCTGGAGGTCGCTTCGCCTCTCAACCGCGACCTCTGTATCGAGTGAACACGCGTGCATGGGCCGGTTCTGTTTCATACCTTGCCCAGCTAGTAAGACGTTAGAGCAAAGAGCCGTGCAACTTCACTTATGGAAGATAAAAGGGTGATGAAAGAGAGCTCTATTCCTTTCCTTCTCCGCTCCACCTTATAGAACTAGTTTACATTCCAGATGCAGCGGCTTTGCTCTTTGTTTCTCTGCCTACGACATGTTTCGCGTGCAGAGAGAACGAATACTCGTTGGGAGGGTTGCTCGTGCAAAACGAATGAAAGCAAGGGGAGGAAAAGACTGACGACATGTAAATCCACTAACTCGCGCGGCATGAGGTTCACGATCTGTAGCTTCTCCGCTTTCGTGAGCGCATACGCTTCCAGCTGTCTAAGGAGGGAAGCGATGAGGCGAGGGGATTGACGGGTGGTGGGTAACGAAGGGTTGGAGAGGTATGATATAGTCTTCGCACAATTCATCATATTAGTTAACACGAACAGGTAAAAGTAGAAGAGAGGGGGGGAGGAGGGGAGGACGAACTGCGTGTTCTACGCTTGCGACGTTCTCTGGACTGATCCTCTCGATGAGTACGTTTGCTGCGATTCGTGCTTCTTTCTCTTTCTCCTCCCTTTCCTGCTCAGCCTCCGAAGATGAAACACCTTTCTGGTTGGAGCTGGTGGAGAGAGTCTGCTGTTGGGCGGCGCGGATGGAGGAGATGGCTGCTTCGCGTTGGGATTTGGAGTCGTGTAGGAGGAGGAGCAGCTCGTAGTTAGATAGAAAGGAAGATAAGGGAGATATGACTTCCATTCCTTCTTCCCTTTCCCTTCCTTATCCTTCCTCCTATAACCCTTTCCCCTCCACTTTGGGACGATCGAGACTAGAGAATGATTAGAAAATTTTCCATTCCACAGTTGCAGTCTTGTTCGAGTATACCCACATAATAACGATATAATATGCTCCTCCTCCGTCGCGCCTACAGCGTCAGCACCAGGACGCAGACCTTCACTCGCTCCTCCCGCGTCCACCTCCCACGCAAAGCGCGCTGTTCTCGCTGTCGAGGTCCACACAGCTCCAAACTGTGTCCTACCCTGCTACACTCTCACGGAAAGGCTCCAGGTTTACTAGGGGTTGGAAGGCCCATAGGCGGAGAGGGTGAAGCAGATGAAGGAAGGAAGAGATTAGGGAAAAGAGTGAGGTGGAGGAGGTGATGACGAGGCAACGGAAGGCGAAGATCTTGAAGGTGAAGAGGGAGGAAGATAGCAGGCGGAGAAAGGTTAGGGAGAGGGAGGTGAAGAGGGTCAGAAGGGAGAATAGCAGTGTATTGGAGGAAAAGAGAGGAGAGGAGGTTGAGATGGAGGAGGAGAGGAGGAGGGAGTTCATCAAGGTTAGTCTTCTCTTTGAGCCTTTAGAAGTCTTTGGAAGGAAGTTTGAATCTGGACAATCACCGTCCAATTTGCTTGTTGAGCGCACGGTATTTTTGCAATTCACCTATCCTGTAGGAAGATGAAGCAACTGGTTACTTTTCTTTAGCAAGTCATTGTTTGTCCTGAGGCGGACAACGAAGAGAAGCTCTTTACTTAGAGTCATATACATTGTCGAATTAGATTAGACGCAAAGCTGTGGCTTCACGTGTTGAAGGGCTGAGCGAGATCCACTTGTTTCTCAGACAGGCGAACTGCTTGAAAGCTTGGGCCAAACAGTGCTTAGGCTATCTTCTTCATGTTTCGAGAGGGACATAGACTGATCGCCTGACACCAAAGTTATATTCACAACGGTTGTAACAGGAGTAGGAGAAGAAGTGCGTATTGTTAAGCCTTCTAAGGTGTCGACGAATATCATGATGTGGCCACCGAACCGAAATTCATACTGACATGACATTAGGCTGCCACCTCCGGACTCGAAGAACTCAAAGAGGGCGACTTCGACTCCATATACCGAGAACTCATGAGCTCCTCGACTGCCCAACTGACAGCATTACGGCTTCCATGGGCGGTCGAAGAAGACGGCGAACTGGCTTCTCTCGAGGATCCCTCCACGCAATGGGAACCGCCATCGCCATCCGTGCTCCTCCCTCTCATCCGAGAAGGCTCCAGCGAGTTGGATGCGTCATTGGTGGATACAAAGCAGAAGACGGAGGACCTTCCGTTGAAGCAAATCATGGACACTCTTCTGAGGAAAGGGAAGGAGGTGGCACGCGTAGAAGAGGTCGAGGCGCTCGCTATCGGGTTCGCACAGAGGGGGGAGGTAGAGCATGTGGTTGAGGTTTTGCGGACGCTCTATCCTAGAGGCTTGAGCGAGCAGGACCAGTTTGTTGGCGCGTTGATTGAGAAGGTTATAGACGCGGAGGCAGCAGTTTGGAAAGAGAAAGAACCTCCAAGTCTCGAACGTGAGGGGGCAGCTAAGGTCAGCGAGTGGGTTGAGGGATCAAAGGTGGTCAGGTTGTGGACTTATTTGTGCAATGGTATGTTTTGCCTTCATACTTTCGGCGGATTGGGCTCATGGAGAATTGCGGACAGATGGTATGGTCAGCTCGAACGTTTTAGAAACCTACATCAAGACACAAGTCTCCCACAGTCAAACAACCCTCTTTTTACCTCACATTCTACAAGTTCTCCTCTCGCCTCCATCCACCGTCTCCATCCCAACCCTTCCCACCTATTCTTCAGCTCTCACTGCCCTCCTTTCCCCTTCCGTCCCTCTCACACATCGATCCACCTTTTGGGACCTCTACGCCCATCTACGGTTCGTTGCGCACCCGTCCGTCAATGAGGAGGTATACGCGACCATGATAGCGGGTTGCAGCACGAATTCAGGCGAGGGGTTAGAGCGAGCAAACGACTTGTGGATAGAAATGGAGGATGCAGGGATCGTACCTGGAACCAAGAGCTACACCGCCTTGATGAGGAACAACGCTAGGGCGATATTTACGATAGGCAAGAAGGAGCTTTACGATCGCGATCAGTTCTGGGGCCCACCGGAGGAGGCAAAGAAGATGTTTGCGCGTAATCTCAACTGTTATTTTGAGGCGCTCCGTCTACTGCAGAAGATGATATCTGAAGGTGTCCCCCCAGATCGAGCGACGTTCGGTGAGATCTTGGAAGCTGCTTTGCGCATGGGAGACCTCGAGAGAGCGAGATGGGTGCTCCTGAAGATGGTAGAAGGCAGCCAGGTCAGACGACAGGCCATCCTTGAAACGTTGCAGCGGGAGGGTCTCGATGCGAGCGAGTGGGATGCAGCCCTCGTTGATCCCTTAGCTCCCACGGAGGACGAAGTCGCAAAAGTCTTGTCCGCTTACGCCATGTTCACGGTCCCCATCCCTGGTCCTAATAAGTCCTTCGTCTTTCGAGAGGACGAAGCTACATTAGAAGGTCGACCGCAAGTCCCCCTGTCAGAGTCAGAGCGGAAAGTTGCAGAGGCTCTAGATCCTCCCGTCACCGATGGCGCGGTGAAAGGGGAGAAATCGGCAGGAAGGAAAAGACCCAAAAAGGACTTCCCAGGCCCTATTCCAACCAAGCACTTGGAGGTATTGGCGGAGGCTTACGGACTCCTCAGACGCTGCCTGGGACCGAAAGGGCAAGAGATTCTCCAACCATCTCAGTCACATCTGCAGATAAAAGCCTTCATTTCAGACACTCGATTGGAGACGGACGAGGATTGGGAGCAGTGGTTGAACCTCGGCTCGCAGAAGCAATCAGAACAAGATCAAGCCTCGGGACCGCCAGAAGAATACCGTCCCATCCCAGCTCTGGCTCAAGTCAAGATCAACAGTAAGCTGTTGTGCAGTTATTTGCACGTCTATGCGCGCCACTCTACCCTCGAAAGTTGCGTGGGAATCTGGAGGGACTTGTATCCGAGACTTGGAATGAGGCGGACAACGAAGAGAAGCTCTTTACTTAGAGTCATATACATTGTCGAATTAGATTAGACGCAAAGCTGTGGCTTCACGTGTTGAAGGGCTGAGCGAGATCCACTTGTTTCTCAGACAGGCGAACTGCTTGAAAGCTTGGGCCAAACAGTGCTTAGGCTATCTTCTTCATGTTTCGAGAGGGACATAGACTGATCGCCTGACACCAAAGTTATATTCACAACGGTTGTAACAGGAGTAGGAGAAGAAGTGCGTATTGTTAAGCCTTCTAAGGTGTCGACGAATATCATGATGTGGCCACCGAACCGAAATTCATACTGACATGACATTAGGCTGCCACCTCCGGACTCGAAGAACTCAAAGATGGCGACTTTGACTCCATATACCGAGAACTCATGAGCTCCTCAACTGCCCAACTGACAGCATTACGGCTTCCATGGGCGGTCGAAGAAGACGGCGAACTGGCTTCTCTCGAGGATCCCTCCACGCAATGGGAACCGCCATCGCCATCCGTGCTCCTCCCTCTCATCCGAGAAGGCTCCGGCGAGTCGGACGCGTCACTGGTCGATACAAAGCAGAAGACTGAGGACCTTCCGTTGAAGCAAATCATGGACACCCTTCTGAGGAAAGGGAAGGAGGTGGCACGCGTAGAAGAGGTCGAGGCGCTCGCTATCGGGTTCGCACAGAGGGGGGAGGTAGAGCATGTGGTTGAGGTTTTGCGGACGCTCTATCCTAGAGGCTTGAGCGAGCAGGACCAGTTTGTTGGCGCATTGATTGAGAAGGTTATAGACGCGGAGGGAGCAGTTTGGAAAGAGAAAGAACCTCCAAGTCTTGAACGTGAGGGGGCAGCTGAGGTCAGCGAGTGGGTTGAGGGATCAAAGGTGGTCAGGTTGTGGACTTATTTGTGCAATGGTATGTTTTGCCTCATACTTTCGGCGGATTGGGCTCATGGAGAATTGCGGACAGATGGTATGGTGACCTCGAACGTTTTAGAAACCTACATCAAGACACAAGTGTCCCACAGCCAAACGACCCTCTTTTTACCTCACATTCTACAAGTTCTCCTCTCGCCTCCATCCACCGTCTCTATCCCAACCCTTCCCACCTATTCTTCAGCTCTCACTGCCCTCCTTTCCCCTTCCGTCCCTCTCACACATCGATCCACCTTCTGGGACCTCTACGCCCATCTACGGTTCGTTGCGCACCCGTCCGTCAATGAGGAGGTATACGCGACCATGATAGCGGGTTGCAGCACGAATTCAGGCGAGGGGTTAGAGCGAGCCAACGACTTGTGGACAGAAATGGAGGATGCAGGGATCGTACCTGGAACCAAGAGCTACACCGCCTTGATGAGGAACAACGCCAGGGCGATATTCACGATAGGCAAGAAGGAGCTTTACGATCGCGATCAGTTCTGGGGCCCACCGGAGGAGGCAAAGAAGATGTTTGCGCGTAATCTCAACTGTTATTTTGAGGCGCTCCGTCTACTGCAGAAGATGATATCTGAAGGTGTCCCCCCAGATCGAGCGACGTTCGGTGAGATCTTGGAAGCTGCTTTGCGCATGGGAGACCTCGAGAGAGCGAGATGGGTACTCCTAAAAATGGTAGAAGGAAGCCAGGTCAGACGACAGGCCATCCTTGAAACGTTGCAGCGGGAGGGTCTCGATGCGAGCGAGTGGGATGCAGCCCTCGTTGACCCCTTAGCTCCCACGGAGGACGAAGTCGCGAAAGTCCTGTCCGCCTACGCCATGTTCACCGTCCCCATCCCTGGTCCTAATAAGTCGTTCGTCTTTCGAGAGGACGAAGCTACATTAGAAGGTCGACCGCAAGTCCCCCTGTCAGAGTCAGAGCGGAAAGTTGCAGAGGCTCTAGATCCTCCCGTCACCGATGGCGCGGTGAAAGGGGGGAAATCGGCAGGAAGGAAAAGACCCAAAAAGGACTTTCCAGGCCCTATTCCAACCAAGCACTTGGAGGTATTGGCGGAGGCTTACGGACTCCTCAGACGCTGCCTGGGACCGAAAGGGCAAGAGATTCTCCAACCATCTCAGTCACATCTGCAGATAAAAGCCTTCATTTCAGACACTCGATTGGAGACGGACGAGGATTGGGAGCAGTGGTTGAACCTCGGCTCGCAGAAGCAATCAGAACAAGATCAAGCCTCGGGACCGCCAGAAGAATACCGTCCCATCCCAGCTCTGGCTCAAGTCAAGATCAACAGTAAGCTGTTGTGCAGTTATTTGCACGTCTATGCGCGCCACTCTACCCTCGAAAGTTGCGTGGGAATCTGGAGGGACTTGTATCCGAGACTTGGAATTGTGCAGGATTCGAGAGCATTTGTGATCATGCTCCGCAAGTGCCTGATATCTGGCGGGAACTATCGCCTTCACGTCGCCTCCAAGATCTTTCGCGACTTCCGTCAACGCACTGAAGGATCGAACAAGACATTGCAGGAGTGGCCAGCGAAGGACGTGTCCATGATATGGGGGGCAATGATTGAGCTTTTAGCGAAGAGCAACCAAATTTCAACGGCAGGCAAACTGCTTGACCAATTCTACTCGCTATATCCCCCTACCGACTTGATTAAGAAGGTCCGCACAATCATTGAATATCACCATTCGCCCACGAGCAATGTTGTGCCCCTCGTCCGGCTTTCAGACTCGCAATACCCTGAGACGCAACCCTCAAGCCGACAAGTCCTACGAAACCTAGCACCTTTCCTCGAGTTCTCGTACGTCCAGCTGTTCCATCACAGGCTCATGAAAGAAGGTCCCCAAGCACTGCAGAAGCTTCGATCAAGGCTCGACGAGTATTTTGGGGCCACCCGGGAGGTACAAAATCTCCTTGACTCTATGTTTGATGGACGACGGAGTGACAAGGAGCGGAAAGGCCTCCGCGCGCTCGAGCAAAGGAATGTGGACGGGGGATTATCTGCTGAAGATGCTCCCGACGCAGAGGCGATGCGTCGTCTCGAACTGTTGGATTTCGAAGAGCCTGTGGAACCATTGGAAGGTGCTGAGGAAATGGAGTTTGCTGATGGAGACAAGGCAGGCGAAGGACGAGTTTTGAACTGGGAGGAAGAGCCGCCAAAGGAATGGGACGCTGCTGCAGAGATGGAGTTCGAAGATGGTGAGAAGGCAAGAGAAATGGAAGAGGTCACAGAAAACGATGGACGAAAAGGAGAAGGCAGTGAGGAGAGAAAAGTTCAAGGTGGACATTAGGTATTCGATTCAGTTGTCCCGTACATCCACATCCATCAACTCCGGTCACTACACAGCATTATAATATCACATATGCATCTCATATTTATGTTAATCATCATGTCGACATTGCAATTCAAGCTCGCTCCATTCTACACTTGGTCTTGTTTGTGCTTAGGAAGTTGATCTACTGCTGACGGCCAGTTCTCATCCCACTCCTTCTCGATCCTTCATACTCACCAACCCTTTCAATCTACACATCCTCAATCCCTCCACATCTCCCCTCCGGACCTGTTCTGCTGGAGCTGAGCGGCATGAATGCAGTCGAGAAGCCTTGAAGCCACCTCAGGATTCGAGGAAGAAGTATTGACCAGAAGCTAATAAAGTCATCTTAGCTCACAATAACATCAAGGGAATGAGAGACAAACCTTTCTGCTCCTTGTCCTTCATGGAATCGTGCTTGTTAATCCTAGGCCTATAGTTCGTAGGGTCCCTCCTGAAAGTAATCTCCAGTGAGCTGAGGAACTTGTTCATTCCGGACAACAAAGATTCGGGAGCATGGGCAGTGGCTTCGACGGAGGGCTGTCCGTCAAATACTATGACACGGTCGGCGAGGTAGGTAGCCATGATAAAATCGTGTTCGACAATGAAGGCAGTTTTCTTTGCATGGAGGATAAACCTTTGCGTCCATCGCGCGTCAGCTTTAGATGATAACACCATATATAGAAGAACAGACCTCTTGATGACCTTAGAAGCGATGATACGTTGTTCCGAATCGAGGTAAGCAGACGGTTCATCGATGAGGTAGACATCAGCTGGGTGTCCAAGACACAAGACGATAGCAACACGCTGAAGTTCTCCACCAGACAGAGTTTGGACTTCCTGATCGAGGAGATCTTCAATCGCCATCGGCTTGAGGACGTCCGTGTTGAATTGAGCGTGCATAAACATCGTCCTGATCCTCTTCAGCAACAATTGCCTAACCGTACCAGGGAACTTAGGGGCAATCGTTTGAGGCTTGATGGAACGCGACAGAGTAGGCACTTGAGCTTTGTTGTCCGATTCAAGCTTGCCGGAGAGAAGATGAACAAAGGTAGTTTTTCCTATCCAACACAATGACCTCAGAACCCCTTCTACCAAATTGAGTGGGAAGCTCACCTGTCCCATTTTCTCCAAGAAGAACGATGATCTCGCTATCCGTGAAGTCTCCTGCTTCAATATGAAGCTTGAAGTCTCCTTGAGTCTTTTCGATTGCTGGATACTTGATCTTCCTCGTTTTCTCAATTGTCACCTCATCTGCCGTTTCTGCTAGCTTGAAATGCAGAGATTCCTGCCTAAACCTCAAGTTCTCCGAAGGAATCATTCCTTCCAAGACTGTGCCCAGGTAGTGTTGTATCAGCTACAATCTTCCACTTTCAAATTATAGAGACGAACAGGAGTTGATTCCTTCCCTGACAGTAGCGGGATACGTGACCACACCGTACACACCGGGCATACCGTAGAGCGTGCAGATGAAGTCGGAGAGGTAGTCAAGAACGGAAAGATCGTGCTCGACAGCGATAACATAACAGTCAGGTGTGAGGAGCGATCGAATGACACGAGCCGCGTTGAGACGTTGTTTGACGTCGAGGTAAGAGGAAGGCTCGTCAAACATATATCTTGATCGGAGCGAATCAGCACACAAAAACAACAACGAAATGGGAAGAACACTCACATGTCCGCTTTCTGCACGCAGCTCAATGCCAACGCAAACCTCTGTAGCTCTCCTCCGGACAGCTGGCTGGGCTGTCTGTCGAGGACGACTCTGAGATCGAGCATATCGAGAATCTCATCATACTTGTCCTTCCTTTCAAGCCTCGCCTCCAAAAGTTCCTTCACGGTTTGCGTCCCTTTAATAGCTCTGGGGATCTGATCCACGTATTGGGGTTTCATTATCGGCTTCAAGTTGTCCTCGAGCACCTTTGTGAAGTAATTTTGCAGCTCAGAGCCACGGAAGTATTTGAGGATGTCGGTCCAATCTGGGGGGTCCTAGCATCCATATCGTCCTTCAGCGGCTTCCTACCTGTTAGGACGGAAAACATACATCGTACCGTCCCAAATTCGGTTTCAGTTTGCCGCTCAAAATCTTCAATGCCGTACTCTTTCCTATACCGTTAGCTCCAACGAGACCCAAAACTTGACCAGGACGAGGAGTAGGGAGACGATGAAGTTTGAAAGCGTTGGCGGCATATCGATGGGTGACCTCCTTCTCTAGGTTCGTTGGGAGATTGATGATCTGGATTGCTTCGAAAGGACACTTCTTTGGGCAAATACCGCAACCGATACAGAGCTCCTCAGAGATGAATGCGATCTTCGAGGACGGGTCCACTTCGATACAGAGTTTTCCTAGAAAAGAATTAGCGATCACATACTTGAAGGGCATTTGTTTGTATATTGGTCATGTGCATCAAGAAGGATGGAGACACAGGTAATATCTTTTCTTCGTTTATTGTTGTAAACGTTCCATTAATGCTCATAAGAGCGTTTCAGTCTAATTACTCATCGATGGTGAGAGAAATAAAATGTTGAGTCCAACAAAGTTTCGCCGCATGCCACGACTCGAATCACGACTGAATGCCTACTGTTAGGCACCAAGAATATGATGGGATAAAACTTTCTTATGCACTCCAGATTCAAACAAAAATGTATGGAGTTAGGATATTCCCAGATAGGGGCCATATGTCACTCTCAGGAACACTTCTCGCGAGTCCCGTTCATTGTGCAGCAAATCGACCACTCACCAGTTCTCACCACGGGACAACTCTTCTTGCACTCCTGCCTACACTCTTTATATACCAGCCAAACAACAATCGAACGCAACAATCGCACAATCGGCACAATATCGAATCAAAATCAAGGCATGTCGTCAGCACCTCAGCTGGCCACTGAGTAATGAACGCACTCTTTGGCTTGCACCTGTCAGGATTGACGATGGCGATCCTAGTGAGTTTATCTGACATCTTAGCTATCTATCTGCTGGAGAGGGACTAAGAAGGGTTTGGGAGAGGAATGAGTAGAACTTTCGTCGTTTTGATCAGTGAAAGATTGTTGCGATCAGAAATTTGTGTACGCACCATGAGCGTACGCAAGGTTTTTGATAAACAACGAGCCATGATTGGCTCAAGTGGAGAAAGGAGGATCGTTCAATGTGCATCCTAGTGTTCATGGAGAGGAAAGTGCTGGGAGGAATGAGATTTTTCCCTGGGCCGGAACGGACTGCAAGGTTGCAGTAACGATATTTCAGCGGCCTCAAGTGAATTCGAGGGCAAAAGCCTCCTCGTTGTGTCTATCGTGGTGACGAATACGAATGCCCTTTCACGCGATAGCTCCGATCTGCGCGACCCCCTCATGATGGTCAGCATCCCTTTTGCTTTCCAGCTCGCGATCAGCGGCAACACTTACACTTCAAGTAGATTACGCCAGCGACAATCTTAATCAACAGTTCCTCGTCATCGAGTCGTGCTCAGAAGGTCCCCTTCAGCTTTTAGAAGGGAGTCGAAGCCAACCTTTCAAGTCTCCGAACGAGGTGATTACAGCGACATTCACGTCAATGTTGTCCTGGATCACCTCTCATTCCCAACGTCTGCAACTTGCGTTGGAGTCCTGCAACCAGCACCAATTTTGACTCAGCCCTCATTCCCTCCGCCTCTGTTCTATCGCACAAGGAACGGCATGGTAAGGAAGTGCAGCATCTCCTCCATTCATGCCGCACGCAATCGGATATCCACGGCAGGCAGAAAGGTACAAGAATTAAGCTAACTTCAAAAAGGGTCTCTTCAACCAACCGCTATTCCGCCTGGTTTAATTATCGGGTCTTGCCGGCTTCATTCAAAATGATTGGTTTTTCACAGGATGAACCAGTGAAAGATAGAAAGGGTAAATAGGGAAGAGATGTTCCCCAAAGCCGAAATGGATTGTGACCACTGACTTGCGCCTCTTGTGTGTATGTCAACTAGGATGTTCAGGAGGTTCAAAGTACCATGAATTTGACACTGGACCTCTCACATTCGAATGATCTTTCAGCAGGAAGTCGAGGTACTCAGGGCAAAGTTGGAGAACTTGTCACTTTTGGAAAGACCTCAAGAAGGATCTAGACTTCTCGAGAGCGAATACAATCCACCTGCGCACGTTAATTGGAGCCGAAAAAACCTGAGATTCGAAGAGTGCGGCGCTGGTGATTTTGGCAGGGAAGCCTTGCTATTGTCTATTTGGATCAATTGTCGAGGTCAAGTTACACTTCGCAGTCTACATACTCTTGAAGTAATTCTCTATATCGCCCACAGTCTCTTGCATTCAGAATCTCGTGATGGGCGACGGTCGATATACTTGGAAAGGATGCCTGGATCAAACCTAGCTTTTTAAGGTTGCCGTCGCAAACCATTTCCCGTTCAAATAGAAATTGAAGCTTGGTCCAATTCTGACTGTGTTCTCTTTCAGTCCCTTCCTGTTGGTTGTGGGTAGGAAGAAAGGACAGGATTAGAAGAGGGATTAGAATAATGTCAACGAGCAGAGCGGATTACATAACCGCGCCTTGATTTTCCCCTCCTTTCTTTCACCAAGTCAAGAATAAGAAAGTCTTTCTTGCTCGAGTCAGATCCAGTAGACACTGTTGAATCTTTGGAACAATTGAAGATTTCAGGTGGGCCATTTCTCCTTGTTTTTGGATGATTGATAGTTGCCACTTTGTACGAGAGCAGCGATAAGAGGGTCTTTTGACAAGTTGAAAGTGACGCGTTGCCCCTTTCACATTGTGCAAGCGAGCGTTGAAGAGGAACTCGTGCGCTAACAATAGTTGGCTAACTTTGTGCAGAGAACGCCATGACTGGGGTTATCCAGCATACCGCATACTGATACGATTGATCCTCTTCATGAAGACACGTCTTGGTACCTCTCGTCCATCACTTCTGATTGAGATTCACAGATTCGAGTAGGGACTAGGATGGCGACTCGTGCTCGGGATCTGAGCATCCTGAATTCGAACATCTGAGACAACAGCGGTTTCAGGGCCACCCTCGGGTCCAGGGCCTACAGCCTCAGACGATCGGAATGCTCAGAGCGTTTGAGGAGGACTCAGATGAGGGATCCTACATGAACGGCACGGATGAAGCCATATGGCTAGAGAAAGATGAAGAAGCGAAGGCACTCTGAGCTGGTTTAGAAACTCAGGGTGGCGAAATGAACGCGGACGAAGCTAGGATCAATAAGTGGCGGGTGATGATTGAGCCAACAGAGCCTGCCTAAGCCGACCTTTCTCCTGAGCTGTTGACCCTCTATTTCGTGTGAGAGTCCATTTCAAGGGCAGTCCACTGCGTTTTCCTTGATGCAAATTTCGATACGTTCTCTATCGGAGGACTCATTGTAAAGATTTTGATCCTATGTGTCGCCTCTCTCCCCGTTTTGTTGCGAAATATCTCCAAAATGTATCCAGCGTCATTATTCCTTGATTTGTCTAACCGAATTTGATATTAAATGCAATCACAAGCTTGAAGCCACCTATGTGTAAGCTTACTTGGAATCTCGCGGTTTTGGTGCTCGCCTCTGCCCATGAGCTAAGTCCTCCCTTATCCGGGAATGAATGATACTTGTTTGGAATATTTGGGATGCTGATGTTGATTGTCTCGAATAAAGGGTAACACACTGATCATTTAACCACCGAAATTCCCCAAGGAGGGCCCCGAAAAGGAAAACGGTAAAAACGCAAAACCCCAACTCGGAAAACCGGGGTCCAATCCCCCGCCCGGAACAATTCCTTTTGGCCGGAAACAAATGAAGCAACCAAAACCCCATCCCTTTGCCTCAATGCCTCAAAGCTCACTGCAACAGCAACGGTGAATGCAAACTGTAAATCAATAGGCCATGCTGTCAAAGCACTCTAGAGACCCGAAACGAGTAGTAATCCACCTGGATCTAGACAATTTCTATGTCGTTCGTCCTACCAGCACCTAACACAGAATGTCTCTTTACCATTAACAAGGCGTGCGAACGTGTTCTGAACCCTGTGCTCGTGGGGAAGCCTGTGGGTATAAAACAGAAGGCGATATTGGCGACCTGCAGTTATGAAGCTCGCGAGCGAGGGGTCAAGAAGTGCGTCTGCCCTTTTTTAGGAGGAAAACCTCTGAGATATTTCCCTTGAATAGGCTCAGCAGGGTCAGAGATGCGCTTGAGTTGTGTCCAGACATCATTTTGGTCAATGGGGAGGTAAGCACCGTTTCACGCTCACCGCCCACTAAGAGCTGTGTAGGACCTTACGAACTACCGCCGCTTCTCGCTACGCATACGACAACATGTCAAATCCATGCTACCTCCTTTGACCCCAGTCGAGAAACTTGGTCTGGACGAGCTGTTTATCGACGTTTCTTCAGTTCCGGGAATCACTACCCCAACCACCGCGGCGACTTTAGCCCAATCTATCAAAGACTCCATTAAGGAGACAATTGGCTTCACTTCTACTATAGGGATAGGAAGAAATAAGTTGATTGCAAAGTTGTCTGGAGAAGGGGGGAAACGGCCAGACGGGTTGACTGTCTGGGATGCGGAAGAAGGCGAGAATGAAACGAGAGATTGGCTCGGGAAAATTGAAGTTCGCAAGTGAGCAGCTACTTTTCTATGTAATACCTGTTGACGAATCATCACATAGAATTCCTGGCTTCGGACACAAAACTGTGCAGACCCTGATGGAAACCATAACAGCGAACAGATCCACTCCTCCTCCCAATCCGCTCCATGTCTCCGACGTCGTCTCTTTGCTTCCTCCATCTCGCTTTCCTCCTTCCCTCCAATCTCTGGGTGCACTCCTACAAGGATTCGATCACACTCCAGTGACGATGACTCCGCGCTATCCTTCGGTCCTATCAATCGAAGACTCCTATCGCAATCTGTCGCCTTCTTCCCTTCAGGTAGAAGTGACAAAACACCTCGAATCTGTCATCAGGAGGATGGAAGAAGAGCTAACTTCGGAAGATGGAAAGACATGGGAGATGTGGCCAAGGACTGTCAAGGTCACCTTGCTCTGGAATGGTGGAAACGGGAGGGAAAGTAAGGGTGCGAGATTGGGAATCGAGGTGTTTGACAAGGAAAGACCGTTAAGCGAACGAGCCGAGCTAGTGTGGAAATCAACCCTGAAAAGAGTCGTTGAAGGTATGACGAAGGGGAAGGAGAAGGAATCCCTGGTCATGTACGTTGATCTCTTGTTGTGCCGCGCTAATTCAAGCATAGTATCAACGTCGCCGTCACGGATTTGACAAAGGAATGTCCCGGACGAGGCATACAAAGCTTGCTTGCGCATCCTCCCCCAGCCAAAGTGAAGGCGGAACCGTCAAGCACCACCATAGACTTTGAGATGCTGAAAGAGCTCCCGAAGGAGATACAAGACGAGTTGATCAAGGAACATGGTATAAAGAAACGAGATTTAGGTGAGTCCTTAGTCCATGCATTGATATGCATTGATATTCAGACACATTGCAACAACAGAGAAAAGTGGGATCGTCACAGAAGAACGAACATCGAAACGGCGGAAGAAAGACGTCCGGGACTTTTTTGCGCCGAAGGTCTCTCAGAATATTAGCAAGCCAAAAGAGAAGGTGGATCTGCAAATGCTTAAGGAGTTACCAAAGTCAATGCGGAAGGAGATGATGCATCAATACGGCATCAGTCAAGATGACCTTGGTTTGTCCTCCCCTTTTCCCAGTATGTACATTATTAATTGCAGAGATAGACTCTTTTGAAGAGAAGAATCATGAACAAGCTGATGACCAAGTGCCGCAAGCTGAGGAGGATCCTGCACTACCTGAGATTGTGGAGAACGAAGGAGAGCTGACTTGTTCCCGTTGTAACGCTACTGTTCTCCCCTTTGCTGTTGATGCTCATTTAGCATATCATTTGGAAAGATGTTAAGCACCATTGAACGTGTTACCACAGCCTACCAGACTTCCAAGTCCCAGTCCTTCCTCCTCAAAAGTATACACAATCTGGATAACGTGTTCAAGACTACAAAGGATGATTGCTGATGGTGTTTGAAGGTAAGTAGTGAAGGCTGTCCTTAATGTTGACAATTGTCGTCGAGGCAGGACTTGAAGTCTAAAGGTGCAGTTCCATCCTCCTCCAAGTGAAAATAACTCGATAACAGGCTCTCGTTCTCGAGGCAAAGGGACGCGAATGAGAGATTGATATTCCACGTGCAAAACTGATCCATTCTCTTGACTGTTTCTTTTATTTTGCGTATACATAAAGGAAGCACACTTAAAACACCTCGACAGCGCAAAAGAGAGTCCGTAAGCTTCTGAACTGTTCAGAGCTTCGCTTTTGTTGCGCCTCTGGCTTCGAAAACTTTGTTGATAGCTCCCCTGGCATCTTCGACGATTGAAGCATCTTCAATTGTAGGGGGGAACGGTGCTGGTTTATGATATTCCCCAACGGAGGCATTCTCTACCAAAGTGCGAATAGTTCGACGGAGGGTCTTCCCTGATCTCGTTTTCGGCAACCGAGATACTGCAATCCCGCCTAGAGTTGCTATGGATCCAATATCTTTCGTTACAGGTTAGTAACAAATACTATACTATCATAAAATTCGCGCACCTTTTCGGATGTGAACATTGATTGCGTCCATCATTTTCTTGACATCTGCGTGTTCTGCAACGTCTGTATGCGACGGGGTCACCAGTGCAAAAGGGACATGTCCTTTGACGCTGTCAGGTGCTCCAACGACGCAACATTCTGCGATGAGCGGATGCCCGACAATGACTTGCTCAAGTAAACCTGTGGAGAGTCGATGACCAGCAACGCTGTGCGCGGTCACGTCAGTACATGCAAACCAGAGGACACGACGAACTGACTTGATGATATCGTCTGCCCTACTGAGCACATGTACGTAGCCATCATCATCTTTCATTCCAGCATCCCCAGTGTCGAACCAACCGCCTTTACCCTCAAACCGAGCCCAATATGCGCTTCATTCCAGATTAATACAGAGCGCCCATACAAATGGAGGAAAACGTACTCGTGAAATTTCTTGGGGTCCTCCCAGATAGTCACGAGTGCGCTAGGAGCAAGTGGGGGAGCGAGAACGATGTTACCCATCTCACCCCTTCCCACTTCTTTCCCGTCGTCATCTACGATGCGCACGTCCATTCCAGGCAAGGGTAATCCAGCGCTACCAGGGCGGGGACGCAATGATTTGAAAGTTTCAGAGAGCATGACGGCTGTGATTGGACTACCGCTCTCGGTTGACCAATAACTAGAGCAACAATGAGTACGGTTCTGAGGTGTATAAAAAGAAGGTGTACTTGTCGTTCACAACAGCTCCAGGCGCTCCCAGTTCGCCCAACAACTCTTGATACCGACTGACAATACCGGGCTCGGATCGTTCACCAGCGAGAAAGAGTGAACGAAGGCTTCGAATGTTGTGCTTCTTCATCAAGTCAGCCTCCGGATCTTCTCTTCTAATAGCTCGGAGCGCTGTTGGAGCAGTGAAGAGGCAGGAAACGCGATATCGCGAAACAACTGGAAGGACGCGCAGTCAGGAACAGAACACTGTGCGGATGATGAAGAAAACTCGCTTTGCCAGAAGATGCCTGCGTCCGGAAGAATGGGCTTTCCTTCAAAGATCACGCTGGTCGCTCCCAAAAGCAGCGGTGCATAGATAATACTGCAACTAAATTAGGGCTTGTACACTGATGAAAGATATGTGATGCGTACTAGGAATGGCCGACAACCCAACCGCAGTCCGAGAAGCAAGCGATGGTATCGTTCTTTCTCAATCCAAAAGTATGTTCCATCGAATAACGAAGAGCGACAGCATGGCCACCATTGTCCCTCACGACTCCCTTCGGCATACCTGACATAAATCAGATATGAATCGTCAATAGAGATAGAGGCCTACCAGTGGTTCCAGAGGTGTAGAGAATGTACAATGGATCTTTGCTCGAAACCCATTCAGGCTCTTGAACAAGTTTCCCCTCCTTCCTCACCGTATTAACTTCAACATTCCAATCCCTCTCCCGTTCCCTCAGTTGCACCGATTTCTTGATTCCCTCCACTCCCTTCTTAACCACATCCGTCGCATTAGTAAAATCCGCAATTTCCCGTCTCAAAATCACACATTCCGGATGTACCTTTCCACCACTCTCCTTCTTAACAATGTCAATAGCTTCTCCGAGAAGAGCATGGTAGTCGATGAGACCCTTCGGTTCTATTCCAAAGGAGGCCGAGAGGATCACCTTCGGTCGAGAGGAGAGGATGCGCTTGGCGAGTTCTGGAGGCGCGAATCCACCAAAGACGACGGAGTGTATCGCGCCCAGTCGAGCGCATGCGAGCATGGAGAAGGCGGTCGCTGGGACCATGGGCATGTAGATGACGACTCTGTCGCCCTTCTGCACGTTCAGACGATGACGGAGCACTCCGGCGAGCGTCTTGACTTCGTCCAGCACCTACTTTTCTCTTCAGCGAAGGAAGAAGCTGTTGTAATGATGGAGAGGCGAACCTGTCCGTAGGAGATGCTTTCCCATTTTCCGAGAAAGGGAGAAACATAGTGAAAGCATGCTTTTGAGGCTCCTTCGGGGGTGGAGCAATGTCGATCTAAGCAGTTGTAGCTCGTGTTGAGAATGCCATCGGGAAACCAAGTGCCCTGAATTTGAGCAGGAGGTTAGTACTCAACTGGAGATGATAATGTGTAAACAACTGCTTCACATTCAACAGTGTTCTTGCGAAATATTCCGAGTGACCACCTGTAAGTCCTCACACCTGCATCCTTCCTACTTCGATAATAAACTAGAGTTATGATTGCTAGATACAGGTAAATAACTTCGCGACATCATCTTCTCTTTCGAGCCGCAGGTTCAGTTCAGGCGATACATCGACGATAACATTCAACCAGATCACACTTCATCAACTTCCTAGACGCAAACACAGAGAGATTCGAGTTGGGATGTGAACTCCGTGGGTGTATTATCTCGAAGACGAGCCTTCGCTTAATCATGAAGACGACTTTCAATCTTGCCGCTCATAGACCTCATTTCGTTGTAATGTCTTTGAGGCAAGTTACCACATTTATGAGGACGACCATTCACAACTATGTAACAGACATGTGCGATACAAAGAAGCTACAGTTGCTTCTTTTGCTGGTAATTCGAAACGTAGAATAACAGTGAACAGGACAATACACCTAGAGACCAAACGGTGGTGGATCTCTCATTGCAGAGACGCCGCGAGCAACTCTCCACACTACAAACACAACACTGCCACTCTCGCTCCAACAACACAGCAACAAAACGGTCAGGAAATGGACACACCTTCTCCCAAGCCCTCCTCGGCTCCCTTTTCCACTCCAACATCTTACTAGCCTCCATCCAGAACGCCTCCCCGCCATCCTTCTCCCTCCCTCCAACCAACGAGCTCTCGTGAATGCGCACCTGCTGGTGCTGCGTCTGCGTGGACATCGTTCTCCCGACTTGAACTATGCTTCTTGGGTACAATAGTCTCTTCAGGAAGGTGGCCAGCTTGGCTCTTGAGAGTATCGAGTGTCGAACAGACAGGTACTCGCGAAGGAAGTATTGTGGAAGTGACAGAGGCGAGGCAGAAAGCGGGGTAACTGAGTTCGGCCCTTTCATTGGCGATTGGGCTAATTTGAAATGCGATCCAGCAAAAAGCAATCGAAGCCGCGAACCAGAACGTCGCTGTTCGGCCTCCAATTAACATCTTAGATCTACGTGTCCAGCACTTCCCACGACCTTTCTCTTCTTCCGAGCAACCCACCAATCAGTAAGCACCAACATGTCAGCCCCAAGGACGGTCTACACCACTCCTTCTCCCAGCTCCACCCTCCCGCCTCTTCCTCCTCCGCTCACTCCATCCCAAAAAGCCATCTACGCTCGTCTCCTGGCCCGTGTATCCGAACCAGACTTTATATTGCCTCACGAGATCGCCGTCTACCGAAAAGCGACGAAAGCGAGCTACAAGAAGCTCCCGTACGCATTGCTCGTTGCTCCTCCCGCTTCTGGCGGAGGAGAGGAAGGGGAGAAGGAGAAGTGGACGGGGTTGAGGGAGGAGGAGAAGGCGTTTTTGACAAGGGAACAGCTTGAAAGGGTCCTCAGGAGCGTGAAGTGGGACGAAGGGAAGGCGATCGCGAGGTTGGAGGAAACGCTTGTTTGGAGGAGGGAGTATATCGATACCATTGAGGGATTCGATACCACGGTTGAGCCGGAGGTAAGCTCTTTTCTTACTTGCGACGAGAGTTATGCAGGAGAGCGGAGTCCATCATTTCTGT
The DNA here is from genome assembly GCA_021432655.1 of Atractiella rhizophila. NCBI lineage: Eukaryota > Fungi > Basidiomycota > Atractiellomycetes > Atractiellales > Hoehnelomycetaceae > Atractiella > Atractiella rhizophila. The sequence goes on from MU271619.1 coordinate 33,884, forward strand.
CTCGGAAAGAGAGCTCGATGTCCAAGCACACAGCATTGGCAAGGAGGTTGGATGCAGAAGAGTTGGGAGAAAGTCGAAAATTAGTCTTGCTGTCATTAGGAGTTAATTGTGGAGGGAGCAACGCTTGCATCGCCGCATTGCCTTACCTCCCTTTCGTCGCTTCTCCTTTTCTTTGCGCACTTTAAATACGGAAGATAGTTCCAGGGAGGAAAAGATTTCTTATAAGAGTGGGTATGAACGCAGCGCAAATCACCTTGAAGGAGAGGGCATGGGAGCCCAGATTGACGGATCCTCCTTGAGGAGACTTCAAGCTGCAACAAGTGTTGTGTCATGTTGAAACTATTTCCCTTGTCCTAAATGGTGCCGCCTATATATTTACCGGAAACAGTCAAGAGCAACATTTACCGGATTTGAATATTTGTACTCTCGATTATTGAAATATCAATGGGGTTGGCACAACTTCCGACCTGAGGTGACTATGCCTCAGGCCAAGATACTTTGTTTCATGCAGTCTCTTATGGTTGCTCTCCGTCTCCTGAGTTTACTTTCGTTCTTCTGTATGGTCAGAAAGAGCTTCTGCTCAAAGTCTGAAGTGTTGTGGATTGACAGAGATACTGGGATGAAACTGGTGCAGAAAGTCTTTATCAGAAACTTTTATCTACGTACATCCGTACATCGGAGGAAAAGGGGGAGTTGTGATTCCTTCAAATGAGGTAGAAAGGCGGACTTGACTCGTCTTGTTGGCGTTGTTAACACGTTCGCGATTGTAAAGGAAGAAGGGCACAACCATGAAGAGCCTGCCAGCCCTTGCCCCTGCACACGTTCGCTCTCATTCGCGCATTTCCTTTCCAGAGTTCTCCACGGTCCAAACAAGGATTGCGAAATATTCTATCCTGACGGTCCGGAACAAGAAGGTGGAATATTCCTTCCTTGACGGAACGCCGCGACGAGATCTCTTATACATACATGAAGTCTAATATTCGGTCCAATTCCCCCCTACGCCATTACATTCAGTCCAAAGAAGAGAGCTTAATGATGTCGTCGACCAAGACCAAGAGATATGTTTTGCAATAACTCCACGTTCGGCATGGGGAGTGAGGTTTCAAACCTATACATTCCCGGTCATCACGGCCCTGGCCCTACCATCTTCGCCCCACCTTACCTTCTCTTAAAAGGAGAGGAGAAGCGAAGGGTTGGAGACTTCTTGCGTCTGAAAGTCAACCGAAGGGTTATTAGTGCATTAGTTGTTTCTCTGTTCGATTTTCTTGGAGATGGTGCACCGTCCATTTTATCCCGTCACCAGCCCGTCATGCAATATCCGGAAGCAGACAATATTTTGTCATGCACTAGGTGAAGCTTAAGAGAGGAAGTGTGGTGGAGACAGGAGACATGCGTTCGTATGTCCACTCCGCCTCCCTTTTGTCTTCCCGTGCCTTGCACCCTCTTCCTTCTGCATGCTGTGCCATAAGCCAGGAAATGCACAAGTGGGTCTTGGACTGACATAGAAGCGAATTCGACACAACAAACTTTACAGTTACTTCCCGTCTCTCCTGACGCTCGGTTGCCCATCATCCCTCAGCTGTCCTTCCAGTGCTGCTTCGATGACTGACTATTTCTCATGCAGAGCGAGTCAGGCAAAATGTACATATTGGGATACGACACGCTCTCTCGTCCCTGTCTCTACATGCACCGTGCGTTTACCCCTCTTTGCTCCTATCCCGTCGCTCACCCAATCCTCAGCCTACCGCCAAAACACGACTGAGTCTCCACGCCAAATCCAATTCCTCGTCTATCAGCTCGAAGCGTGCATCGCGCTCATGCCACCGCACTGCGAAAGCCTGTGCATCTGCATCGATTTCGGATCCAAAAAGGGCGTGAAATCGAACCCGACCTCCGTCAATAACTCCTTACAGACCCTCACCATCCTCCAGAACTACTATGTCGAGCGACTCGGGAAAGCGATCGGAATCGATTTGCCGTGGCTCTTTGGCGCTTTCTGGAAGGTAAGCTTCTTCCCCTACACTTCGTCTCCTCTCCTTGCTTTGATTGCTACAAGACATTGATGGAGGAGTCGCCAATAGGTCGTGTCGCCCTTCGTTGACCCAGTATCGAAATCAAAGATCGTCTTCAACGCTACCGATCTCGACCAATACGTTCCCCCCGACCAACGCGAAAAATCGTGTTTTGGAGGAACCTGTGCCTTCGAATACGATCACGCCACTTATTGGAGTGATTTGACAAAGAAGGTGGCGGAGAGGAAGGCGGAGATGTTTAATCGCTGGAAGGAGTTGGGAGGGAAGATAGGAGAGGAAGAATGGAGGATTAGAGGTGGCTCGCCGAGGGAGGGGATGGACGTCAAGGTCACCGATGAGAAGGCGACGGCGTCTAAGGCCGTGGAGGAAAAGAAAGAGCAAGTGCCCATCCCGACTCCAGCGGAAGGAGTCGTTGTTTCTGCGTAGGGAATCGGAGGGGAGAAGTTTTAGGAGCAACAGGATCTGGCCATAGAGTTGTGAGTGGTATTTTGAGACTCGTTGGGCTCAGGGAACGATGGGGAGGGATAGATACCGGCATAATATCGTTACCCGCTTTTTACATTCCGTTCCCTGTCTGTTTCCTGAATTGATCATTGGATATCGATTGGATTGGCTTTGGTGACGTTTTTGGAGGAAGACTGCAAACCTTTTCATTTCGGGCCTCGGTACGTCGTTCCAACATGCTTATTTTTTGAATCGGTTTCTGGTCGCCTTCTTGCTTGCAAAGCTGCGAGGGGATCCTCCACTTCGTTTTATTCATTCACAAAGTGGGACCCTCCACTTTTCATTCTATTCCAAAGCTGGGCAACATCTTGCCGCTCAATGAAAGCATGTGGCTAGTTTTGGTTGTCACTTCTCATTGACAGGTGCCCTTTCCATTCATGGTGCTTGGACAACCGTTGAAAGTTGAAAGGACTGTGATGTTGAACCCAATGAAGTCCGCTCTTTCCTGTCCATGCAACGCGACCTCGCCATGCCATGCTTTGAGAAAAGCTGTGATCCAACTGCGAGATCGATCAAACGACTTCGTCAACACCGCTAGAAGCATGCGTTTGCGCTCGCAGGCATCATGCAGCTGACATGCTGTCCCGTTCTTCCACCTTCCCCATGCATCTTCTTGGATTCTTTTCACGGTCCAAGCAGGTCCCATGGGGAAGATGGCAGAGCATGGGGGAGAATTCGGTCCCACTCGTTGCTTTGTGCCAGCTCCATAATTATCTTTTACGTCCGAACCATGCGTGTTGGACTCAATTCATGCACTCGGATTCGTCCGAAACAAATGACCGCGCCCGTTCCTCCGTTAGCCAGGTTAAGCTTGCACTGCTTGATCGTTTAGACTCTTTCAAGGATCGGCAAATGATTGAGCCCAACGAATTACACAAAGAAGCGTGTCGTCTTGGTCTCGTCAGAAAACGGCAGGATCAATGGCAGGATCGATGGAATTGGAAGCAGCCGAGGCCATCGATTTACTGATGGCATTTGATGGCAGCATGTGCGCCTGAATTGAAGGAATAATGAGCAACCAGATGAATTTGTTCTTTCCGGTTCAAGTCCGATAGCTTCCTTCGAAACCGGCACCATCGCATGTGTCGAAATGGAGATCTCGATCTCATGCGCGTGACCTCAGCGAGGAGCACAAAAATTTAGCATGTGCTTCAGAGCAACGTCTAGAGCGTTTGCGGAGGCTATAAAAGACTGCCTCTCCAGATTTTCTCTTTCCCCACCTTCCATTCCCTGGCACTTTCCCTTCACTCCCCTTCGTGGTTGAGATTTAGTAAGGAATTATCAAAATGCCTGGTGGTGCTGTCGTCGCTGGTTCCTCCGACCTTAACAGGATCGAGGCCCCTGTTACTATTAAGGGTTCGTCTTTTTCTCGCCTTGGGAGACCATTTCTGATGCTGGCAACGTTGCAGCGTACCTTCTTTGCGCCTTCGCATCCTTTGGAGGTATCTTCTTCGGATACGACTCCGGTTACATCAATGGTGTTACTGGATCTGCTATCTTCAAGCACCTCATTGAGGGACCGAACGCCACTGCTCTGACGTCCTCTCACAACTCCCTGATTACCTCTATCCTCTCTGCTGGTACTTTCTTTGGTGCGCTCATTGCTGGTGACTTGGGTGCGTCTTTTCGTCTATTCTATCGAATTCAGAATTGAGCTAATTTGACCCAATAGCTGACAAGTTCGGACGAAGGATCATCATCATCTGGGGATGCGTTGTCTACATGGCTGGTGTCATCATTCAAGCTGCTACTCAAGGATCCAAGACTACCGCCCTTACCCTGATTGTTCTTGGTCGTATCGTTGCTGGTATCGGAGTCGGATTTGTCTCGTTCGTTTTCTATCATATCCCGAGGCGACCAGCTCACATTGCCGCAACAGTGCCATCATCATTCTGTACATGTCCGAGATTTGCCCTCGCAAAGTTCGAGGTGCCCTTGTCTCGTGCTACCAGTTCTGTATCACCATCGGTATCCTCCTCGCCTCTTGCGTCACCTACGCCACCGAGAGGCGCGACGATAGCGGTTCCTACAGGATCCCCATCTGTATCCAGTTCGCTTGGGGTCTTATCCTTGGTATCGGATTGTTCTTCCTTCCCGATTCCCCCAGGTTCTATGTTAAGCACGGAGACATCGAGAAGGGACGAGAGGTGCTCGCTAGGCTCCGTGGTCAACCCGCTGACTCTGAGTACATCGAGCTCGAGCTTGCTGAGATTGTCGCCAACGCTGAGTTCGTCT
>MU271620.1:7943-20863 GCA_021432655.1 Atractiella rhizophila
GAACAGTACGCAAGCCACACTTTCCTCCGATGAAAATCACTGTGCAAGAAAATTTATACCCTTCCTCATAAATCTTTGTTAATGAAGGATTGTGCTTGCCTCTAAACGTCTCGAACGACGAACATTACAATCCCTTTGTTTCTTCACTGTGCCCAAGTGGGAATTTGGTGTTACATAGGAATGGATCGATTCAATGATAAAAGAGCAGGACGAGGTCTCTGGTCAAATGCTTTCCTGAGGAACGTTCTGCTTTGCCGTGTTTCTTCGGGGTCGCTCCCTTTTAGTTCTATCTCTCCCGAACTCAATGAGCCTGATATTCAATTGTGTCATAGGCCTCTTTGAAAAAATGTCCACAAACGCATCCGACAAGCGCAAACGCATGCGAGCGCTACGGTCCATCCCTTCCGGTGCCTCGACGTCGACGACTCCATCCTCCTCAGCGCAAGCAAATCTCTCAGTCCCAGCCTTTCTATCCTCGCGGTCGCACGAACTCGCCTCCTTATCCCGCGCCATTCACAGTTCCAAAGAAGCGTCGAATAAACAAGCTTTCCAGACCCTTCCTCGACATCTCAAGCGAAGAGCAGCGAGCTGGAATGTCAGACGCGTGCCAGAGCGGTTGAGACAGAGGGCTAAGAGGGAGCTTGACCATAAAAAGATGGGGACGAAGAAGAAGAAGGGGAAGAAGGGAGAAGACATGGCAAGGTTTGTACGGCCCTCTTCATGTAGGATCGAAAGACTGAGAAATGTATATTAGATGGGCCAGGAGACAAAGCGAGAAGAAGTGGCTTAACACTCATCTGTGGCATGCTAAAAGAATGCATATGGTCGACGTATGGGGATTTAGACTAGTAAGTATCTCTTTAGTACCCATTAATTACATTCAAGATGCTTCAAAATGAAACGAGGCAATATTGACCTTTGGCTGTCAACTGCCTGAGCTTCTCATGTTGTGAATCTTTGACGAAAGGCTATTATCAGTGGCTATCATGTAGTTGTTGTTGGTGACCTGATTCCATCATTCTGCTGCACTCCATGTAATCAAGGGCCCTGAGGCACAGTCCCATCCTCAATACTTCGATCTTAATCAGCTACTAATGGTATCCCAGGCACACCGACCGACAGAGAAGACTCACCGCGCGACGTATCGTGCCTCTCTGCACGGATGCACCGTCCACGACGCATCCTACGACAGCATCATCGAAGTTGAGTGGCCACGTTCCTGGCTCTTGAACCTCTTAGACGGCATCTTAGACCCTGGAGAAAGACGGTGGCTATCCTCCCTCCTTCATTCTCCGCGTGCTGATTACTCAAGCTAGCGATGCGAGCGGGAAGAGAGTGATGAGAGTTACCGCCTACGAATGGAACGCATATCCGAGAGGGGTCATTGGGCCGTTAGAGATAGTCTTTCAACCGGAGCAGGAAAACGAAGAGAGTTCCAAACTGCTTATCATTGCTCATGTCCGTTTGTTCCTTTCAATGACCTTCTATGCTTTAGCTGTCTTGACATGTTGAGTAAACAGCCTCTCCAGCAGTCGCATCTTCTTGAGGTACTTGCGGAAGGAGCAACAAGATTCTGCGAGAAACTTGGGACGAAAGATATCGAGAGACCTATCGCCATCCGTGTTGCGTCAGATGATATTGGAGTACTTCATCTTGGTGGCGAAAGGGCACTCGAGGTTTTGGATGCGTGTGTACGCAGCACAGGCATGGCATGTGACATGGTATGTTTTATTAGCGAATGGAGATAATCTGATGCATTGCGGTGATTAGGAATGGGAGGAGATCAGAAAGTTAGGTGTCGATGCGATGCCCAATAACACGGTCGTCGGATTGCAAGTTTGGGATCTTCGACTCAGGTGACTTCAATACTCTCATTTCAGCTTGAAAGGTGAAACTGCTGACAGCTTCCCACCGAAACTCAAGCACGCCTCGGAGCCCTCAGACGGGGAACTAGATTATGCGAAAGTGTTCAATGGTACCCAGCTGGCTATGGGCAGGTTATGGGAGCGAGATGAAAGAAAAGGTCCAAAAGCGACGAAGAAAGACCTGGACGAATTACGGTCAAAGGCAAGTCGTCATAGCGCCTTCCCTTGACAAACTAAATGCCATAATCTCAGGCGCTTATCCCTTCTGCACCACTTCAACCAACCGATGGATCTGACCACCTCCCCCTGCTCCTACTTTTCTCTTCTACATCGTTATCGAAGAGGATAACGATCCTACACCCCCGGCCTTGGACAGTCCCCCTCTTTCACTCTTTAGTGTACGTCCAACCACGTGTACTAGGACTTCACAATGTACGGCATGTTGCCCTGGAGGCGAATGAGCCTACCTGGCCAGCAGACTGGCTAGGCGATGACAGCAGTAAGCTCGACGAGGGAGGGAAGGAGAAGTGGGGGAAACGACCTCGGGGAAAGTGCGAGCTGCCGAATGGGTTGGGAGAATTATGGGACGACGCTTTTCGGCTCTGGCCTCTGAACCAACGTCCTGATGAGGCAGTCGAAGGAGATGAAGAAGAGATGGATGTCGATCATGTCGTTGAGGAGGAGGAAGACGATGTAGACCAAGGACTCGCCCCAGAGGAAAAGGAGGAAGAGCCCCTTTGGATCCGCGGTGCTCTTTGGCAATCTCTCCCCAAAAATCCTTCCCTAGATATGCTTTCTAGTGAAATAGCTCGCCTCCGAAAATCACGAGATATGCCGCCTCTGGATCCTCCTCTCTCTCCATCAGACCTGAGCAATTGCATTGTTCCCGTTCGCCTTGAACCTCTCTCCCGAGGCACGGTCGAACCCTTTGCCTTCGTCTATTCCATTCGGAACCCCAAGACTTCTCCTTACCGTGAGAAAGGTACGAAGACAGGTTGGAAGGAAGTGATTGAAGTGGATTCTGAAAGTGCATTGGATCTCATTGGCAGAGTAACGAGTGGGGGTTACTTATTAGCCGAAGGTAAAGGGGGTGGAATTGGATTTGTGAAGTTGCAGACTTGGAAGGAAGCAGCGATCTGCGTCGTTAGGAATAGGGAGAGTCCTGTAGGTTGGAAGGAAGTGATTGAAGTGGATTCTGAAAGTGCATTGGATCTCATTGGCAGAGTAACGAGTGGGGGTTACTTATTAGCCGAAGGTAAAGGGGGTGGAATTGGATTTGTGAAGTTGCAGACTTGGAAGGAAGCAGCGATCTGCGTCGTTAGGAATAGGGAGAGTCCTGTAGGGAGAATGTGCAGAATGTTAGGCATAGTGTAAATAGGCATAGTGTAAAAGAAGACCTCCATTGTTCTGCACTATTGACTTTTAGTATCGGTGGCAGCATGTCCATACTTGATGGCACCAAGATAACATGCTCTTCCCCTTGGCTCAGTCAGCTGTGCGATTACTAGTAAGCCAGTGGACTAGTGATCATTACTGTTAGGGGGATGCAGGATCAATGTGCTGGTTACTGGAAACTATCTCGATGTCCGATGTATATGGCAGATGTCTATGGGGAAGAATTATAAAGCATTGTTTGCAGAGTCAAAGGGAGGAGAGAGGTAACTCTAAGCGAGTGCGACTATGTTGTAAGTGGTCCATCCGTGTCCTTTAAGAACTGAAGAAATGACGGTGCTGTCAACAAACCGATGCATCGCACAAAGAAATGCATCAAGGATTTCATCGTTTTGAGTGCGGATGTATTGACGAATTGTTATGTTTGCCCATAACAGATAGCTGAAAATACATTATGATACTGAGGACAAAAAAAAACTGAATCTTTACTGACTGTTAGCCGTCTAAATATCTATTGGCATTGCGGCTTTTTCGTCATCTTTAGGTTTTTCGTTTTTCTTCTTGATACTGCAAGAAATAGGTTAATGCACGACCAAAGGGAATAATGAACACAAACTTGACGCTATTGATGCAAAGCGCGGATATAAAGGCAACGCCTCCCGCGCCAATGCCTATTCTCAATTGAGTCCGTCAGATCCTAAGGAGTTTTAACAACGCACCTAGTAGATAGACGTAGCTTAGCGCGTTGACATACTCGTGGACAATAGCAGGCCTCTGCTCCACGGGAACAACAGTGTAAATAGCTTGCACAGAAAGCTCGACGGCAGCTAAAACGCTGGGATCATAAGTTCCTTCCCGCGCAATGTGATCCAGGTTGGCCGAAAGCTTATTCCCAAATATTGTTGCTGCGATAGAAACGCCAACAGTGGTTCCCAGGCGTTGAAGGAAAGCAAAGCAAGCTGAGAATAAATTGAGGTCTCTGGGATCTTTGGTATTCGCTTGAACGGAGATGAGCACGTTTTGGAGGGCTGAACCGAGGCCGTACGCTAAGAGCACCTGAAAGCCGTACAACTTGGAGTCGTCATGCTAGTCCCACCACGGTTAAGTCTGGTACTACTGCCTTGGATTTATCTGACCTCATCGATTGTGAAAAACAAGCCGGAAGCGATACAGACGACTGGAGGGCCTGAAGCGATAATCCAGAAAAAGTTTCCGGTTTTCTTAACGAGAATGCCCGTAATAGCAGAGAACACAATGACGCCGCAGAGGAAAGGGAGCAGGTCGAGACCGGACTTGGTTGCAGAGTGGTTCTTTGCCGCCTGCCAGTTGATCGGAATCCAATAACAGAACACAATGCTAGCATCCTCGTCAGCATCACTTCAAAAAGGCTCCGCAAGAAAATAGGACACACAAGGCCAAAAACACGAAAAAGCTCGTCACTCCAGATGCCACCTGTGTTCGGTGCGTGAAGAAGTTGAGAGGGATAACACGCTGGGGTCCAGCGATGTAGTACTCGTCTGCTCAGATGCTTAGTTCCCAGCTCGCATGTATACACAAGGGAAGCAAACTTACACGGGATGAGTACCGCAAGAATCACCCCAGAACCGACAAAGCAGCCGATGACACGACCGTCGTTCCACGGGTAATCATTGCCACCCTGAGGTTGAACTTCGTTAATATGCATTCGAATGAGTGTAAAAAAGCTGCGCACCCATTGAAGAGCGAGTAACAGGCAAGTAACTCCTGAGTCTCTTGTCAATTCAACTCCTTAGCAGTGTCCCAGAAACATTACCTCCGAGAAGCAGAGTGGATCCAACCCAGTCCAGTGTCATCAACCGGAAGAAGAAGTTGGTCGCGGGAATGTCTCTAGCTCCAAAGACACCAAGGAGCCATCCCATCCTACGCCTGGTCCGGTCCACCATTTCTGGTGAGAGCGCTGGTGCCGCAGCATTCTTGATGATAACGACGATAACTGCGATACTCAGACCACCAACCGGAAGATTGCTGGAATAAGTTAATGTTGAGTCCTACTCCCGACGGATGAAAGCAGACTTACACTAGGAAAAGCCTAAGATTGACCATTCATGGAAATGAAGAGGATGAAACGTACTGTAAAAACACCATCTCCAGCTAACATGGTCAGTGAACGCGCCTCCGATCAACGGCCCAATGATACTCGATAACCTGCGAAATCGCACCGCGTTATAAAATGGACATTCCAACAGCGGTGGGAAAGACGTGCCCAAAAACGCCTCCAAAGCCACCTATCATGACTTACGTCAGACAGGAAAGCAAGTTAGGAAATAACCAACCGAAGAAAACTGGTCGTTGCTCGAGTGTCGTGATCTCCGTGATAATGGATAGAATTGAGACGAAAATTGCTATCGAATGTATCAGTGAGAACACGGGAAGGAGGAAACAGCACGCATACCTGCTGCTCCTACACCGGCCACTGCTCGTCCAAAGATGAGTAGCTATGAATCCGTCAAACTTGTCACCAGAACTGCAAGGGGGAACGAACATTGACAGTAGTGGATACACCACATAGCAGTGATCCGATTTCGAAAATAATGACGGAGCTGATGAAGATCCATTTACGATCACAAACGTTCAGCACGGTTCCCCAAAAGAGCATAAGGCCACTCTGAGCACAACCCTTTAGGGGACATTTCCCTGATGAGTGAGAAGAAACCAACGAACTTGAGTCCTTGAATCAACGATAGGTCAGTTCATGTTTTATGGTAGAAGAATACACCAGCTCACAGGAAGTACGCAGAGGATACCCATCCGATTTCATTGAGAGCGTTGAATTTAGAGACGATGACTGGCAGAGCAGGCGCAAGAATCGTTTGATCGAGTGCAACAAGGAAAATGGAGAAGAGGAGAGAAAAGTAAACAGCCTGTCAAACTTTTAGGATGCTTTTCACTCAAACATGGAAGGAGTAGAAGGACGGACCCAGAGCTGAAATCCATGAAGAACTTTGGAATCTGGATCGTCGACTGCTTTCTTTTTCTTTTCTTCTCCGCTATCCTTCGCTCCATCGACATCTTCGGTGTCGTTCTTCAACTGTTTCTCGTCCTTTTCAGATGAGGGGGATTGCGGTAACTTCTCATTGTTATCCTCTGAGGCACGGAGGGGCTCATCTTTGAGAGTGGCAGCTTCGTCGATCATGTTCGCTCGCGATGGGGTATAGTGGATAAGGGGAAACAATTGGAAGAAGAATGATATGCTAGAAGAATGATATGCTAGCTTGCTCAGAAGTGCCCCAATATTTATGTCTGCTCAGTCAAAAGGACCTGACTGCCGGAGCTTGCCTCTGTACTGACGAGTCTGTCGGCACCAGTCAATGGTTCGACGCGGTTGCGTTATATAACGCGGTTACATTATATAAGGAATCAGGAAATTTGTGCAATACAGTGAGGTATTTTGACAAGTTCAAGGAAGTTTTAACCCCGAAGTCGAGGAAACGTAAGCTTCTTGCAAGCATCCCGTAAACATGTGGCAGAAATAAGCACTACTCGGAACAATGGTTTCCCTTGCTGCGACGCCTTCAACGCCCATGCTCTACGATGCGGCTTTATTCCCGCTGAGTCGAGAGCTGTCATCCTCATCAAAGCTCTCGCTCGAAACTACTTAAAATAACATCGCCGAATCTTTCCTGCTTGTGCTTCCCTTCCAGCTTGCAGGCTTGCAATTTGGAAGTTTGATGTAAAGTATGGACTACTAGTTGGCTTTTCGGCCCTGAAATACAATGCTGAGCAAGTGTGTCGGTAACCTTACGAACGGACAACAGACAATGCGCTGAAGTAGTAATATTTTTTCATTGTTCACAGTTTTCAGTAGGAGAGGAGATAGAAGCGGGGCTCCTGACACTGCGATGGCGAGCTTGGGATAGGTCTCTTTCGAATTCAGATAGCCGAGCTCATTACATTGAACTAACCAGTCGAACAGGGTCAAATGCTAACGAAGAATCCAAATGTCAATGGGTATCAGCATGAGTTGATCTGTCATCTCCGACTGCCTCTGCGCAGATTGCTGAGAGGAGCTGAAAATGTTCGACGAAGAAGCATGGCTAAAAGGGGAGCCTCTGTTCCTACACCGCTATAGAAAGATTTCCCTCTGCATCTACTATAAACCATTCTCCAAAATCAAGCCTAGACACAGAACCTCATCCGAAATCAAGAGGGGATTCATGAGCTGAAATACCGCTAATAGCTGCCAAGTAGCACTGTCTAGACGAACATCAGAGTGCCTTGCAACATATCTCCATATATTTCAATATTTTTGAGGACTGGCTTCGGAATGTTCCGTAGGTAAATCGCACAGAACTCGGAGTGTAGTGTGAACAGAATATAGCGTCAACTGCGTGCTCACCTGCTTCCCAGAACGAAGACAGCTTTAGCGAGCTGAGCCAATACTCTGTCTAAAACTCACCAGAATACCCTGGAATACTCACTACTTCAGTGTCACATATGTGTCGCATCCAGAACCGCGATTGTAAAAGCAGGACTCCGCTTGGTGTTAGTCACGTCGTAGTATGAATCTCCGACCGCCGGCGTTCTCTCAGTTCAGCGCCATTTCCAGCTCAGAATAGCATCTCCGTCGTTCGTGCAACCTTACAGTTCGACGCACGCGGCTAGGATCGTGCGCAAACGGACTTGCAGACAAGCGGCTCAAAAGTGGGTTGGATTAAAGAGAAACGATTGGGTCAATGAAGACGGGAAGAATGTATGTCGTTGAGCCTATAACCTAATTTCCTGCACTTTTCGTGAATTTCGAGTATGTCAGGAGTTATGTGCATTTCTACTCTGGAATGTGTGGCCAAGGCACACAAAATGGTTGATGTGAAAATTAGGCCGCATATTATGCTTGGCTCAGTCAGCTGTGCACTCTACTAGCCCAGTGAGCATTAGTGGGATGAGTGTGCTTCAACCAAGGTTTTCTGGTAAGTCTATGTCGCTGCTCAAGTATTGGCAGATGTCCACTGGGAAATTAAAAGGCATTGTTGGGAGAAAGGAAGGCGATTCTAAATGAGTGCGACTAGGTTCTATATGGTTTATCCTTTAAGAATAAAAAAAAGATCGTGCTAGCGAAAAATATGCATTATTCGAAGAAATGCATCCAGGATTTCATCGTTTTGAGTGCGGATGTATTGACGAATTGTTGCGTTTGCCCATAACAGATACTGAAAAATACATTATAATACTGAGGACAAAAAAACTGAATCTTTACTGACTGTTAGCGGTCTAAATATCAATTGGCATTGCGGCTTTTTCGTCATCTTTAGGTTTTTCGTTTTTCTTCTTGATACTGCAAGAAATAGGTTAATGCACAACCAAAAGGAATAATGAACACAAACTTGACGCTGTTGATGCAGAGCGCGGATATAAAGGCAACGCCTCCGGCTCCAATACCTGCTCTCAATTGAGTCCGTCAGATCCTAAGGAGTTTTAACAACGCACCTAGTAGATAGACGTAGCTTAGCGCGTTGACATACTCGTGGACAATAGCAGGTCTCTGCTCCACGGGGACAACAGTGTAAATAGCTTGCACAGAAAGCTCGACGGCAGCCAAAACTCTGGGATCATAAGTTCCTTCCCGCGCAATGTGGTCCAGGTTGGTCGAAAGCTTATTGCCAAATATTGTTGCTGCGATAGAAATGCCAACGGTGGTTCCTAGACGTTGAAGGAAAGCAAAGCAAGCTGAGAATAAGTTGAGGTCTCTGGGATCTTTGGTATTCGCTTGAACGGAGATGAGCACGTTTTGGAGGGCTGAGCCGACGCCGTATGCTAGGAGCACCTGAAAGCCGTACAACTTGGAATCGTCATGCTAGTCCCGCCCACAATTAAGTCTGTTGCTGCTAGCTTGGAGCATTTGGCTTACCTCATCTATTGTAAAGAACAAGCCGGAAGCGATACAGATAACTGGAGGCCCTGAAGCAATGATCCAGTAAAAGTTTCCGGTCTTCTTAACAATAATGCCCGTAATAGCAGTGAACACAATGACGCCGCAGAGGAAAGGGAGCAGGTCGAGACCGGACTTGGTTGCAGAGTGATTCTTCGCCGCCTGCCAGTTGATCGGAATCCAATAACAGAACACAATACTAACACCCTCGTCAGCAACACTTCGGCAAGGCCGTCCTGAAAAATAGGACGCACAACGCAAAAAAGACGAAGAAGCTCGTCACTCCGGAGGCGACCTGTGTGCGGTGGGTAAAAAAGTTGAGAGGGAGAACGCGCTGCGGTCCAGCGACGTAGTACTCGTCTACTCAGACCATTAGTTGCCAGCTCGGATCGCTTGCATACACAAGTGAAGCAGACTTACACGGGATGAGTACTGCAAGAATCACCCCATACTCGTCTACTCAGACCATTAGTTGCCAGCTCGGATCGCTTGCATACACAAGTGAAGCAGACTTACACGGGATGAGTACTGCAAGAATCACCCCGGAACCTACAAAGCAACCGATGACACGACCGTCATTCCACGGGTAATCGTTGCCACCCTACCGTTCAACTTCATTAATATGCATCTGGTGAATATAAAGAAGCGGCGTACCCATTGAAGAGCGAGTAACAGGCAAGTAACGGCTGGCTCTCTCGTCAATTCAACTGAGTAGCGGTGCACTAGAAACATTTACCTCCGAGAAGCAGAGTGGATCCGACCCAGTCAAGTGTCATCAATCGGAAGAAGAAGTTGGTCGCGGAAACGTCTCTGGCTCCAAAAATACCAAGGAGCCAACCCATCCTACGCCTGGTCCGGTCCGCCATTTCTGGTGAAAGCGCCGGTGCAGCAGCATTCTTGATGATGACGACGATAACCGCAATACTCAGAGCACCAACCGGAAGATTGCTGGAATAAGTTAATATTGAGTCCTACTCCCGACGGATGAAAGAAGGCTTACACTGGGAAAAGCGTAAGATTGAGCATTCATGGAAATGAAGAGGAAGAAACGTACTGTAAAAACACCATCTCCAGCTAACATGGTCTGTGAACGCACCTCCAATCAACGGGCCAATGATACTCGATAACCTGAGGAATCGCACCGCGTTATTCAATGGACATTCCAAAAGTGAGGGAAAATACGTGCCCAAAAACACCTCCAAATCCTCCTATAGTGAGGTACGTCAGCAAGAAAAAGCAAATCAAGAAATGACCGACCAAAGAAAACTGGTCGCTGCTCAAGTGTCGTGATCTCCGTGATAATCGATAGAATAGAGACGAATATTGCTATCAAATGTGCCAGTTAGAACTCGGGAAGGAGGAAACAGCACGCATACCTGCTGCTCCTACGCCGGCCACTGCTCGTCCAAAGATGAGTAGCTATGAACCCGTCAAACTTGTCGCCAGAACTGCAAGGGGGAACGGACGTTAACAGTAGTGGATACACCACATAGCAGCGATCCGATTTCGAAAATAATGACGGAGCTGATGAAGATCCATTTACGATCACAAACGTTCAGTACGGTATACTCGTCTACTCAGACCATTAGTTGCCAGCTCGGATCGCTTGCATACACAAGTGAAGCAGACTTACACGGGATGAGTACTGCAAGAATCACCCCCGAACCTACAAAGCAACCGATGACACGACCGTCATTCCAGGGGTAATCGTTGCCACCCTACCGTTCACCTTCATTAATATGCATCTCACTGAATGTAAAGAAGCGGCGCACCCATTGAAGAGCAAGTAACAAGCAAGTGACGGCTGGCTCTCTCGTCAATTCAACTCCTTAGCGGTGTTCCAGAAACATTACCTCCAAGAAGCAGAGTGGATCCAACCCAGTCAAGTGTCATCAATCGGAAGAAGAAGTTGGTCGCGGAAACGTCTCTGGCTCCAAAGACACCAAGGAGCCATCCCATCCTACGCCTGGTCCGGTCCGCCATTTCTGGTGAAAGCGCTGGTGCGGCAGCATTCTTGATGATGACGACGATAACCGCAATACTCAGAGCACCAACCGGGAGATTGCTGGAATAAGTCAATGTTGAGTTTTCCTTCAGACGGATGAAGCAGGCTTACACTGGGAAAAGCGTAAGCTTGAGCAATCATGGAAATAAAGAGGAAAAAACATGCTGTAAAAGCACCATCTCCAGCTAACATGGTCAGTGAACGCGCCACCGATCAACGGGCCAATGATACTCGATAACCTGAGGAATCGCACCGCGTTATCCAATGGACATTCCAAAAGTGAGGGAAAATACGTGCCCAAAAACACCTCCAAATCCGCCTATAGTGAGGGACGTCAGCAAGAAAAAGCAAATCAAGAAATGACCAACCAAAGAAAACTGGTCGCTGCTCAAGCGTCGTGATCTCTGTGATAATCGATAGAATAGAGACGAATATTGCTATCAAATGGGCTCGTTAGAACTCGTGAAGGAGGAAACAGCACGCATACCTGCTGCTCCTACACCGGCCACTGCTCGTCCAAAGATGAGTAGCTATGAATCCGTCAAACTTGTCACCAGAACTGCTAACTATCAGAGACCAAATACAGTTTGAAGGTTTAAAGCTCGGACGTGCGACCTTCTCTTTCGTGAGCAGCCTCGTCCTTTCTAACTTCGCGCTCTCTCGAAACTACTCTCGACGCTGGTTAGCCTTTATAGTCCGGCGTAAAATCAGACCCTTAACCTTCGAAGCGCCGTTTCCTTTGTTAACAAGGCTCAGCACGACTAAGCAGGTGTACAAATGCCCTACGAACGGACATCGAATGCAAAGGAGCTCAAGCCCCAGCTCAAGCCCAAAATTTGAAGGAACGTGAACAGTTGTTGTGGGCGTAACATAACGTGTTTAAAGGACAGGAATATATTGCGCTGGCGCAGCTTGGCAACTACACGGCTGTCTGAGCAGTCGTCTCCCCGTTCGACGATTGGGAGGGCGTCAACGTAGGACAGGTAACTCGTCTGTAAATATTTATAACTCGTGGAGCTTGGTTCGACGTAAGAAGAAGAAGGTTAACAGGGGGGGAATAGGTGCTATGGGCTAGTGATCGTTTGTACTAGCTGCTTCGACGGTGAGAGTTCCTACTCAGGGAGGCACGGAGTCTCCTGTTGTTACTTTTCAATGGCGTTAGGGGGAGTAGACTTTTCCTGCTCTTTGTCAACTTCTTGCTGTGGCTTCTACAGCTACCTCGCTTCCTATCGCCTCTTCTTTTTCTTTTTCTTTCGTCAGCTGCTAGGTCTAAGGTTTCAAGAAGTACCTAAAGTCGAGACCCAGGCAGGAAGATGAGTAAGGTACAAACTCACTTTTTCGTAGGATTTTTCAAACTGTCCGACAAATGAAAAGAGAGGAGAAGAGGTAAAAAGGAGCAACGTGAGCTAGTTTGCTAAGAACGCGGACGAGACGGTCAGTAGCAGAGATTTAAGTTGCGAGAGTTACTTTAGCCTACCCATAGGAGACGGATGAAGGACACTCGGACACATAAAAGATGGTACTTTGTAGTTGACTGGAGCACCACTAAGTTCCTGAGTTCAAGCAACCAAAGAAGAGTGAGTAGTCCCTTTACGGGGGATTTCCCTACACGAGTCTCACCGGAATACGAGAAAACCCCTTGGCATGACTTGCAAACACTAGCATTTACCTAGAAGTAGTCGAGGCAGTAATAAAAGCTTTAGCCTAGCGACGATACACCACATAGGTGATGACAGTTACAAGCAAGGGGGAA
>MU271620.1:21658-38476 GCA_021432655.1 Atractiella rhizophila
TTGCAGACGAGCGACTCGAAGTGGGTGGGACTAAAGAGCATCGATTGGGTCGACGAAGACGGGAAGACTGTATGTGTATTTGAGCTGATAATCTAACTTTCTGCACTTTTCGTGCAATAAGTTATGTCAAGAGTTATGTGCATTTCCAATTTGGAAGAGGTGGCCAAAGTCAAACAAAATAGGTGAAAATCAGGCACAAATATTCTGATGTACGCTTGCCCTTGTCCTATTAGTTGGCATTCGAGTTTCGGTATTGTAAAGCATAGGGGATATCACTGCGCTCTTCGTTGGTTTACTTAGGGTAGACAGAAGGGTGATGTCTTTAGGATTTTGAGTGCTAAGTAAAGGTCTTTGATGAAGAGGAAGAAGTGAATTTCTTTTTAGTAAGAGGTTAAACCACCATGACAAAAGTTACTACCTTGTTGGCTATCATACTGTGAAGCTGCCTATACTAACGCCCCCAATGCATTCCTTCAAGGTGTTTGATTGCATGCCAATAATTGGGCCTGTCCCGTCTCCTTTCCTTGTCACATCCCACGAGAGACCTGATTTAGACTAATCCTGGTGTTACCACAGAGAAAATGGGAATCAGCCGAAAGGAAGACTCGTTCAGAAGGCGGGATAGACGGTTCGTTCGATTCCTTCTATATCAAAGACTGTCTCCTTAAATGTCTTCTAAAACCATTAGCTGTTTCGATCTTCACGCTACTCCAATCCACAAATCCCTCTACATCCCCAAGCACGATAATAATCCTTCAATACCGACCCCCGCTCCAAGCCATCTGCGTAGAATTCCCCGCGGGCTTGATCGATAAAGGGGAGACACCAGAGCAGGCGGCGGTGAGGGAACTGAGGGAGGAGACGGGGTACGGAGCGGATGGAAAAGAGGACCGGGTTGAGGTTGTTCACGCATCGGCGGCCATTGGGGCCGATCCTGGTACGATTCTCTCCCTCGACATGACAGTTCGAGACTCACAGAAGATGCTGACGGTAACTGATGGGTTAAAGGAATGTCGAACGCCAATATGAAGCTGGTCACTTTGAAGGTCACGGTCGAGGACGGAGAGTTAGAGCCCCAGGCTCAACTTGATGAAGGTAAACTCGCTTTTTCTGTTAGCATTTGACGACTTCTCATGCTTCCAAAAGGGGAACACATCGAGAAGCGCCGCGTCCCGTTGAACCGTTCGTCGCTCCCACTCTTTGTCCAAGGAAGGCTGACTGAAAGTTGATGTGTTCAGAGCTTTACGAAGTCTTACAGGGATACGAGAAGCTTGGATATGTTGTAGATGCTCGTCTTTCTCATTTCGCGTGGGGTTTGGAAGTCGGGAAGAAGTACCTGAAGAATTGATTGAACAAGCCGGGCACGAACACAGTTGAGAAGAGATGTACCATTATATTCCAGTTGTAAAGACCGAATGGCGAGATGACACTCGCACTTTGCACAGAGAATGCACTGGACAAACTTAGTTACACGTTGATTGACGCTTTTGATGACAATTAAAAGAAAGGTAAGCCAATCAAAGGCGAAGCATTATCAACAAAGATGAAGTAGGCACTGAAAGCGGAGAACTACTACTTGACATTGAAGTGCTCGATATCAACATCCAACTTGATTGCGACGTATGGGAAAGAATCAAGAAGTATGAACTGAATATAATAAACATGTTTTGCTTGATTTGCTTGGTTATACAATGCATGGGCTGGCAAGGGTGATGTTAGAACTGAGGCGAAATGTGCGAGTCTGGACGGAGAAAAACATCGGATGGAGAGGATGCTTGAAGCTCTAAACGGCAAAATGCTACCGTATCGGGGATCCTGCAATTCTTCGCTTCACCTTCTCGATACTGATAATGAGCTGTGCCTCCATCACAGGCCTGTTTCCTTGCATCAGCCCATAGACTAGCGGAATATTCAGCAAAGACGCACTTCGTTAGCACCTCGTCAGCACCTTTCCGCAAATATTCCTCTTGGTCCTCTTTCAGAGCGTTACCCGTCACACCCACAATCCAATCTTTCCTCCCCGCCTCCTTTATCTTGGTTGAAACCACCGTTCCATTGAGTACCGGCATTTGATTATCCATGAAGATCACATCATAATGCCGTGGCTCCCTCCCCTTCGTGCCCAAACAGAGATCCAGTGCGATTTGCCCATTCTCGGCCTGTTCTACATCCAAACCCAACCGCTTCAGCATTCGCCCCATGAGCATCCGCGTCACGGGATCGTCCTCCACGATAAGGCATCTCAAGCGAGTCGAAGATCTCGGATCTAGCTCTCCGACAGAAGAGTCGGTCCGCGATGTCGATGGTCGTTTGAGATCGAGGAAGGCAGCCGAATCCATCGATCTCCTCTTCACCGATACCTCAGAGTCAGACGTTATCTCTCGTTCGTGAGGCTGTGCTTTGGACCCCTTGTCCAATAGGATGGGAAGGTAACCATATTCCGTGTTGTAACTTGAAGGCGTCGAGATGCTGCTGCCAATCTTCGACAAAGACCCAACCGGAGTCAAAGACGGACGAAGTGGCGGACGTTTGGGACGGTCAACAGGTTCTGTAGCAGCAGATATTTCGCTCAAGAGTTCGCTGACTGGCTTGAAATCGTAATGACTACGATAATCTAAACCTGGAGTAGGGGGAGGAGCCGAGGAGCAGTCTGCTATTCCTAATCCGAACTCGACCCAAAAGCATGACCCTACTCCGTATTTACTTTGGACTCCTAGTCGACCTCTCGAGTGTTGGACGATACTTCGAATCAAGGCGAGACCAAGGCCCGTCCCCTTTCCACCTTGCTCTAATCCTTGATGTGTTTGAACGTAAGGAGAAAATAGCCGGTTAGCCTTCATCTCTTCTGATTTGATTCCCGGTCCTGTATCATGTACTTCGATACGGACGCCAATGTGTGAGGGGAGAGAAGGGATATTGGAGCTCCCAGATGACTGGTCACTCGGAAAGGGAGGGTAAGGGGTGAGAAGTTTGGTGACGATGTTGATGGTTCCGTTTTCTGGCGTAAATTTGATAGCATTGCTGATCAGACTGCCGCAAAGAAAGTTAGAAAAAAAGTAGCAGACAGCCGGAAAAAACTGACTTGGTTACTACTTGACGAATCCTGATTTGATCACCACAAACCAAACCGTCTGAGCAACACTCCGCCTCATTCTTCCTCCCCAATGCCAAACAGCCAAGAGCTCTCGCCGAAAGCTCCACCCGTTCATCCAAACTTTCGATCAACGTCAATTTTTTGTTCTGGCAGCCGACTCTTGCGCTCCCTAGCAAGCTCTTGATCAGTTTGTGGAACGAGAATGGGTTGTACGAGGTGGCGAATCGACCCGCTTCCATCCGATTGAAATCGAGCACGTCATTCAGTACATTCTGGACCATGACAAGCGAGCCTTCAAGAGCGATGAATTCGACGTTTTGATCGCTTCCGTCTAAGTTGTCAAACACTCCAGCCGCTTGCATGTTCTGAAACAAGATGAGAATCGAAAAGAATGCACTGTAGCCACATACCTGGACCGCGAGAAGAGCTGTGTTGAGAGGAACCTGATCCAATCATCGTTAACCACCTTAATATTCAATGCCGATGATAGCTTACCCTGATCTCGTGAAAAAGATAGTTGAAGAACCGCTTTTTGCTGTCAGACGCTTTACGTTCTCTGACTTGTGCCTTCGCTAGTGCAATATGTTGCGTTTTCAACTGTTCTTTGAGGTTGAATGTCTTGCGTAGGTTAGTCTCTTGCATGTATGCCTGGAGAACGAGGATAGCGTTAAAGATGGTGAAATTGACGACACTGCCGAGGAAATCTCTCAATACTGCCTTATAAACATGAGATGAAGCGAACATACTGTCGAATCCAGGTATACCGATAGGGGAGAATGAGACCGCATGTCAGTCCAACCCAGTAAGCCGTACCTAGGATGGAAAAAAATCGGGATTGACCCATTGCGAGAAGGGCCAGTACCGGAGCTTGAAGGCCGTAGAAAAATGTGGCAAGAAAGTCACGACCATGGCAGGACATCTTTTTGGGGTCATAATAGCCGCAGAAGTACAGGTCGTACAAACTAAGAATCCCAGTGAGCAAACTAGGGGTTAAGGGATGGAATGTACTTGGTCGAAGCCCATAACCAGGTTTGAACGAAGAGAGCGATTTGCCATCTGCTTGCAACTCAGTTTTAAAGGAAGGGACATGTCAGAGAAACTTACATCCACCACCTTTTAAGAGGGAAGTCGAAGTATACAAAGACAGGCAAGGCGACAAGGAGTGGCGGGCAGATGTAGCGGTAGACGATGATTTCGACCTCTGTCCACGGCTCTGGGAGGAGCGCAAGGACAAATATCCAAATGACGACTTGAAAGAGGGAGACGCAAAACGCGATCCTTTTCTGCGAGTGCCACCACTACTCAAGGCCTGTAAGACGAGAATAGTAGACAAAACAGGCGACACACTTCAGTCTGAAATGCCAACTCGCGATCACGATCTTGAAACGTCTGGCCCCAACAGAACCTCCAGATAACTTTTTCAGACATCGTTAGCCACCGGCTCTTCTTATTCACATCCATCTCTTCCAACTTCTCTTCGTTATCTCTGGAACTTGCAAACTTCCAGCTAGTGGGAGGCGGAGGTGGAGAACGGTCAGGCGATCGAAGAACATTGTCTACGATGATCTCATCCACCTCGTTGTCGTCGACTTCGGGGAGATCGATGACAATGGGAGCGGGAGAGGGATTCTCTTTTTCATCCGCTGAGTTTTCGAGGGAGTTGAGTGTTGCGAAGTGGGTGTCTGGTAGGGGAGGAGCTGGGATAGCAGGAGAGTAAGCGTAGGGGTTTATATGGCGGCGGGTCAGGAAAGCAGAGCGCTTTTGACGCTGAGACATCGTGACTTTCTCTGAAAGTCGGTGATGTCTGGGGAGCATAATTTTCGGAACACCTTGGGCTTTTATACTATCCCAGGCTGGATTAAGGCGTGCTCCAGCCACTTTTGCGCCAGGAGGCCGGATGCGGGTCCCATCCCAAAACCGGCACGACAGCTGAAGTAACAACAAACTCACCTCTCAGTCCAGTCCTAAACCGTTTCCATCCTCTTTTTATCATTCCCACGACCCCAGCTGACTCCCCATTCACATCTTCATCCACTCGTGAACCCCTGGTGGATCCTGACCGCTTTCTGCTGTTGTGGACTGGTTTTTGTGATTCCAGATCAATTTTTTGCATAGTTGCGTATTCACAAGTGGAAATGAGAGGACTGGGTCTAAAAGAGAAGTTCAAGGTCAGCACTTTGCCTCTGCATGCAGCGGAATTCGAGCGGTGGGAAATAACCCAAACAAACTCATTGCAAGAGGCATGAAAGAATATTCGTCATTTCAACACAGCTTAGAGGGACTGCAGCAGCGAGAATTGATGATTGCCCAGGACCAAATCCGTCAAAAGTTGAAACTCACGATAGCTTGTTTTGATTTCTTCGCACCTGCACTTTTGATACCAGCAGCCGACGGCAACTCACCGTCCCAGGCGTCCTCGATGCTGAATGTGCTGCTACGATGGATGGCTGAAGGTGGCTGAGGGACTGAGGTGTCAGCGCGAGAATCTCGCGGGCGAAGGACAAGCTTTGCCGTGATCGGCAGGATCCACAAGGATCTACCAGATCGAAGCTAAACATAAATATGTACAAATACACGCAGCATCCAGGATTCTGGTTTAGTGGTTTCTTTCCACCGGATATCAGTGGTTTCATTTCAAAGATTATCGCAATGGTCGAATTATCGTTGTGCGAGGGCTACTAGCTTATACTGCGTTAGAAGGTACACTACGGGACAGAACTGTGAGACCCAGCAAGTGCGTATAGCTCACACACATTGAAGAGCTAGCAGTAAAAATAAACAATAGTTTACATTTGAGCGCTTTGAGCCATCTTAGACCACCCTTCATGCATGATGCATGATAGCCTATTGGCTTTAAAGAGTCTGGGTTGTGTGACGGACGACCTACCTCGTGAGCGGGAATATAATGGACCAATCTCAGATTGTTCGGGACATCTTTGTCCTTCCTGGAGCTCGGAACGTTAAAGTATTCTTGGTTAATTTGCCATCAGAAGTCAATCCACGCTCAGATACTCTCTTCAAGTGAACAGGGACAAGGCATGCACATGTTTCTAATCGATTTGTCTTCTCGATTTTTCTTGATGGCTTCCTCGTGGGAGGACAGAGGGTGAACTTACCATATCTGACGAGCGAGGGGAATCCTGTACCTCATGAAATTAGATGGTTGTAGGTAATCTACTCCAGGAAGTACTTTCCGTGGAGTATCCTCGCCGTCCCAATCAGAAGAAATAAGAAATTTGACACTTTTATCATGTCGCGCTTGCCCAAATATCATGTACTCAGTAGTCGTGCCGCGAGTAAAAAACGTATACTGAAAAGGGAAATGAAGCAGAGCAAGAAGCCTCATACTTTGAAACCCTGACTGCGGTGGCTGAAGCTCTGAAGTCGAATGTGTAAACTGTAAGTGTCGTCATCATTCCATGCGAGACGTACAATAATGCGATAAAACTCTGTCTTGGACGTCTTGGATCTAATGAGATGGCTTGGTTTATTCAATCGTAACCGAAGCCTCGATGTGGCTTGTTTCCCTCATCGATATTCGATCTCAAATGGGCATTTTCCAATAATTCCCCACCAAGTGAAGTTGAACAGAGAGAGGATTATAAAGCACAATGCGGTATCCGATTCCTTTTACACAATGCTGTGAGGAGGCGACTCACAGAATGTTATCCTAAACAAGTTCATCTTTGCATATGCACCCTTGAAAGCTTTAAAACTGACAGTTTAAACGGTATTGGTAACGTCTGCCGCTCATAAATCTTTAAGCGCAACAATGTCGGTAATCTGGTACCCATTTCGTGACGAGCATCGCAAGCTTGATCTATAGATCCAGGGTACCTTCGTTTGACCGTTATCCTTTCCGACAACCAAGGATACTCATGAAAAATCAGAATGAAAGCGAAGTTGACTGCATGAGTAGTACCTTTCAAATTGCAATATAAATGCAGATTCGTTGGCCACCCAATTGCGTATGGATGCTCCGTTTCAGAATCACTACGGTTGCAAGATGTTGTCGGTGCTAGAGAAATTCATTATCGTTAGACACGGCGAGAAGTTATAATGTCAGAGAACAAAGAACAAAGGCAGCTTAAGCGCTAGGATGAGACTTAGCAATCTGTTTACGGAAGTACTGTGTTTAGGAACATAAGTGGAGACAAACAATGGCATCTGACGAGCATTCTCAGAGGAGGCGCAACGTATTCATTTCCATCAAAGCAACTTGTCACACACCGTTGCATATTATTGCTATGAGACTGATAGAACATCCAGAACACTTCCTAGAACTGATCCAAACCGCTTTCAAACCAGCTTCTTTATCCCTCTAGTCAAACCGGTTAGAGATGCAAGACTGCTCCTTCCGGAAAAAGCGTTTTTCTCTCGAATTCAGAATCGATGAAACCAAAGAATCCAATTTGCAAAACGTTGATGTTGAGTCGGAATAACAACAGCGTCTCTTTTCTTCGTTCCCCGCTGCATTCCTTGTCCTTCTCCTGTAAGACTGTGTGGACCCAGTCACTGCGGGTATTTCTTCGGGAGAGGATGCGGACCATCTTCACTGGCAGCGCCACAAGCCTGTGGGATCGGGATTGTGAAGGATGAGTTCCATCCTTCCGCATTGTTCTCCACAAAGGATATCCCGTATTCGAAACAGCGAGTGACTCCCACATCCAAGCCCTATCCATATAAAAGGGACGCTCCTCTGCTGCCCTGAAGCAAGAAGAAAGAAGAAAAAGAAGTCCAGAATGAAGTTCTCCCTAGCTTTCCTCGCTGCTCTCGTCGCCCTCGTAGCCGCCGACCCTCTCCCTTGGTGTGATTGCACGGGAACGAACGTCGCTTGCTGTAGGTCTTTCCTCCTCTGCTTCAACCAGTGAAATAACGATTAACCCGATGGCATGCATCGTGCAGCCGGCACTGCTTGTACGAAGGCTCAACTCTCTGCTGGATGCAAAAACGTCCTCGCCGAGAACCCTGGATGTTAAGTGATGAAGCAAGGTGGGTGCGATCCGTGTTCACGAATTGTGCTGAAGCTTTTGGGTTCCAGGGTGATGGATGGGATGTCTGCTATGGAGCGATGATTGCTGTAGCTTTCTAGAACATGGATGAATATGATGTTCGTGGCACGCTCGTAACAGAACTCTCTAGCTGTGGCCACAGAAGAGCTTCTAGCAAGCTCCAAACTCATGACAGGATCCAATAATTTAAACATGTCAGAACCTGGGAATATAAGTAAGATTTAGAATAATTCAGTTTGATAGGAAGAGGAGTGACGATAACACAAAATACTACATTAAAATACAACTCTAGCTAAGAGTACGTCTTCGGAACTGAACCTTTAAGCTCAAGTTCTGCAGCAGAAATCAATAAAGATGCGCTCACCTCACCAACGCCCCTGACCCCACCGTCTTCTGTCCTCCTTCTGTTTCCCCTTTCCCTTTCCATTCGCTTTCTCCCACATCTCATCCGTCCTCCAATTCTCGATCGCCTCCTCCAACTCGCCTCCCTTCCTCACAAACTCCTCCATCCCCTCCTCCTCCTCCTCATCTCCCTCTTCCATCCTCAACCCCACCTCCCTATTCCTCCTATTCCTCCACACGAACCTCGCCTCCTTCCTCCTCCCAGCCAGCACCTGTTCCACGTACACCTTGGCAAGGGCGTATTCGGAGACTTTGGTCGCCATTTGGAACCGACGGATCAAGAGCCGCGTGCGCTCGACCTCTTCGGAGTGGGTTGGAGAGGGAGAAGCAGATTGGGCGTTGGGAGGGAGGAGGAGGAAGGGTCTGGTGTGGAGGAGAGCGGGGGTGGTGGAGAGTGTGGAGGGAGGAAGAGAGTTGAAGACGCAGAGGTGGTGACCCTGAATCATTCTACTGAATTGTGGTAAAGAGGGAGAGAGGAGAAGACGCACGTCTATCCCGTACTTTAGAGCGATGCCTCGCAATGTTTCTTTCGGCTGGATGTAATGCACGGATACTCTGTCCTCCATCCCACTCTTCTCTCTCTTGTGCAGCTCTGGCTCTCCCGCTAAGTTTCGAGGTTTGAAATCCAAATAGCTGAGGTGCTTCAGGTCCTGATTCACAAGATTTCTATCGTCTATTGTTGGTGGTGGCGGAGGAGAAGTGGGTGGCGAGGGAGGTAAGCTATACGCTGGTGGATCCGAGAGAGTGATGACATCCGCATCCCATCGCCCTCCCACTTCATCTCCAACTTCTGTTCGAGCATCTTCATCATCCGAATCCTCTCCAATCACAAAGTCCCCCCTCGCCACCTTCTCGACATCGAGTTCACTCTCATCCTCCTCACCCTCGCCGAGACTCCACTTCTCGCGCTCATACTCCTTATCCACCTCGCCGTCGCCCTGTCCGGCGTCCTTGACCACGTCCTGGCACCTGACGCAGTAGAAACGCAGCGACTTGACCCGGGAGAGACACCGGTTGCAGATGGGACGGTTGCAGCAGGGCGTCGTGTAGGAGGAGTGGGACGGGTTCTCGTGCTGGGACTTGGGCGCGGAGGAGCTGGAAGAAGAGGGCAAGATGGTGCTCGAACACGCGAGGCAGAGGGCGTCCATGCTGATGTGTTGACTTGGTTGTGGTTGGGGGATGACGCTGTTGCCTTCTTGTCGCAGAAAGTCACGTTACCAAAAACAATCTTGCGCGACAACGCGACATGCACAATTCAATTCATTTGGTTGGCATTTCAATTTTCAACAGAAGGACATCAGCAAAGCGAAGGATACAATAGTTCAGGGCAACCACATGCCATCCTGAAAGACCATTGTAACACACTTCAAAACTATGCCGTGAGCTTCAGTTATCTGATCAACCAAAGAAAGGAGTGGGGTGACACTGTCCCGTTTGCGACAGACAAGTTCCCTCTCATGGTGTCGAGGCGTCCATCTTGGTCGATGGGAAACCACTGGAGGAATACAAAGTAGAGATTGACGGAAACAAAGCGAAGTGTTACGTCGAGTCCACCAGCGGAAAACAGTTTCAGGTGCGCGGAGAGGAGGAGTTCAAGTTCTCCACAAACTGAGACTGATGTCTCTTTCTTGGTCGAATAGATCATATATCAACCCATCACTGCAGCCCTCACCGGTGACTATGACCTACGCGTCAAGTTTGTTCTGGATGGAACCGGCATGGATTCCGTAATTGGTTCGAAACATAAACGAGATGTTTCGAAAGGTCGACGAGTCACACAGTCATCGAGACAACCATACCTTTTCTCCAATCTCTCCCTTTCGGGTGAGTTCTATGTTCCCCCTGGCTTCGATTTGCCTCACCGCTCATTTGGATAGATGAGGATAATGCTTGTTCCTCGGAAAAAGTCATAAAACATGTCCGTTAGATCATTCTTCAACTTCAAATACCTCAGCTCAGGATATTGCATCTGCCATTTAGCTGGGCTGCATCCAGATCAAGCTCTACCGCGTCATCAAGAAGCGTTACATACCCTATCCCTCCACTCGCCATCAAGCAGAACGAGAGAACAATGTGTTTAACGAGAACTCCAAGAAAGCGCGATTGTCTCATCAGACGTGGTGTGTCTCCTCCTCCTTCTTGCAGTGATCTGGAACGCTCATCTATTTCTTGTTGTTGTGGTTAAGCTTAGGGAAAACTGTGCCAACCAAGAGTGTCCAGCGTTGCGTTGAATACGATGCGGTGGACAAGAGGCACTGGTTCGAGTTTCAATTCTTTTATCGATCTCGCGGTGCGTCTCCCTTTCTCGACCATCTCATCTTGCAGATACTCACCCCATGTGTTTGGGGATAGTGCTCCTAGAGTTGGAAGGCATCATTCCCCCAACCGTCGCCCACGCAGTTGAAGAACTACAGGAAGTGGCTCCTATCCATCAGGTGAAGGGGACCGATTTCATGGATGTTGACGTAAAGAGGGAAGTGAAGCGTGAAAAGAAAAAGAGGCCATTGGGAAAGGTACGCGCCATTTCTATATCCACCCATGAAAAATTGGGTTATTGTTCCATTGACACTTCCTCGAACAGGTTCAGGGAGAACCTATTGATTTGGACGATGATGAACCGCCTGTTAAAAGAG
The DNA here is from genome assembly GCA_021432655.1 of Atractiella rhizophila. Lineage (NCBI taxonomy): Eukaryota > Fungi > Basidiomycota > Atractiellomycetes > Atractiellales > Hoehnelomycetaceae > Atractiella > Atractiella rhizophila. Next base: position 32,800 of record MU271620.1, read on the forward strand.
TGAAGAAGGAGAAGACAATCATCGTCATCGACTGAACATCCTTTCAGACTCATCACTCCGTTAACATTCGTTCACAAGCCAAGGTTCATATACGTTTCATCGTTGTCGGTTGTGTGCTTTGTTTTGTTGTATTTCTTTCGCATTTGTGCTAACGAACATGAAGCAATATCATCCCCATCACGCACTTCTTCTCAGTCGTATGCCTTAGTGTGCTACTGGACGCAACATGATTCAAAGCGGGTTGGTACAGAAATTCAGGGTATAGAAGGAAGAAATCTTATCATCATCGTCTTATTCTCAATGGCAATCTGCTTCCTATCATCATATCAATGTTGTGGAACAAGGTATCCGTACATTCAGCGTACCTTTTAAGGCTGTATGTATATACAATCCACTCGCTCAAGGCGACACCAATTCACGTCCGGCCTCAAAGGTCTCCATTACCCACTCCCCTCCCTCTCTCCCATCTCCCCCTCTTCACCCTCGCGCTCTTCTCTTCCTCTCCAACAGCATTCACGAACTTGAATACTCTTACACCATGCCCTTCGACCTCTGCTTCTAAGGTGTTCGTCACATTCCCGATCGAGGTTGCGTTCGCCCAGAGGTCATATACCTTGATTCAGTTACCAGATGTCAGTGGACATGGTCATGACATAGCAGTAGGTAGGACGAACAGCAAATGTGTCCGAGGCGTCACTGCCTAAGAAATCGGGGAACGGAGCTGATTTTAATCATGACGGCTCAGTTTCTCATCACGATCACGAATTGACGAGAACCGACCACTGATGGTTGTGCTTTCAGTCCCACTATTCAATAACGCGACGACATAGCTCCTATTCGGTCGCTTAGTATCTACTAAAGTCCGTAATGAAAGGAAGGGGGACAGACGAATTAACCAGACTTCCAACCCAGAGCTCTTGAGCTCCCCTCCTCCACACCCTCCTCGCAGGAGAGCCTTGGGGATCCTGGTTGACTGCTATGATGTGCTTGTTGGATATGATGTCTAGGTCTTCCTGTGATCTAGTGACAACGTATGAGTGGTCGCATTTATCAGTGTCTCAATCTCAATCAGATGAGGGAGAAGGAGAAGGAGAAGAGGAGAACGAACATAGCGGTGATGTCGTTTCCAAGGATGAGAGGGGACTTGACGAGCGCCCACATGCTGAAATGGGTGATGTATTCGGTACGCGTCATTCCGCCATTTCCAACTTCGAGCATGTCCTATCCATCCGTGAGTTAGAGGCTCCACGAGGCAGGGAGGAGACGGACAAGATCGTTCCATCCTCCAGGTCCGGCTTTCTGACCCAGCGGTGATGCCTTGTTGAGAATGTTCATCACTGCCATTTCAAACTTCTATGAGCCGACGAGCACAGAAGTAGCAGAAGGAAGAGGCGAACTGGAACAGTGGAAACCTGGGAGCCAACAGCTGGTCTCGTTGTAACCGCAAGGACAGCGCTCGTCAGGCGTATCGAAGTTGTCGTATATCTATATATGACCGCTTCAACGTTTGGAACTAACGAGCAGGGAAGGACGAACGTCTCCTGACATCCTCCACGAGTTTGCCGTCGTGGGTCCCCACATCCAAACTTGATCTTCTCCCTGCACCGCGTTCCATTAATGCTACGACTCGGAGAAAGCAATAGAAGAGAGGAAGAAGGGGACGGGACTCACCCAGTTGCACAACGAGTAGAATATCTCCCTCCCCGTCGCGTTTAACGCCTTCGCCATCTTCTCATATCGGGCATTAGTAACGTATGGGGAGCCAGATTGTCCGGCGTTATAACAGTTGTCATACTTCAAGTAGCTATTCCATACCCAAGTCAATGAAGCGAAAGAATCGAAGAGAAAGGGCAGACTCGATCCCCCACTCGGCATACGACTCAGCGTCCTCTTTCTCGTAGCCCAACGAGCCTTCGCGTCTTCCACACGTGAAGACTGTGCATCCCGTCATGATCTCGTTAGTCGGAATGGAAATGGAATGGTGATGGCTAGAAAACACTGACTTCCTGCGGACGAATAGATGCCCACCTTGAATCCCAAGCCGTGCAACTCGTCAGCGATGTGTTTGATGCCCTGAGGAAAGCGTGAGGAGTCGGCGCTGATCTTTCGCGTCTTGGGATCCCGGGTGCCTTGCCAGCAGTCGTCGATGTTGACGTCTATCCATTCAGCCAAGTCAGATGTACTCTCATTGACCACGAAGGTGTTCAGAAGATCAGGAGGCATGGAACCTACAAGTGTACCCCAGATCCTGCAGTCCCAACTTCTTGATTTCCTTTGCCGTCTCGAGGATGAGCTCGTCTGATATATCGCATCCAAACTTATTCCCTGCGATACTCTTCAGACACAGACAGACTGGGGAAGCATGGATGGAGGAAGGAGGACGAACAAGTGTTCCATCCCATTTGGGGTGTCTTTCCCAGCGAGTTATATATTGACCCATGAACCAAACCAGCTGAGAGGAGCAGCAAACAGAGTGAGAGTCGTGGCATTTCGCTAAGTACGAGCAAAGCAGAGTTGATTGATGTTATGGGTGCTCCAGACGAGGAAGAGGCAAGAAGGCTTAATATATCAAGGCAGCGGAAGACGGGCCACTAGCGCTGCTTGGACAGATGGGGTGACGCTGCGTTAATGATTTTGCGCGTTCAACTTGAAATGAGTGGAGAATAGTCGCTGGTCTCGGTTAAGCCATGCTCGGGAAGCGGGTGGGGTCAGCTTTGGTTCTCCTTTCAATTTCTAGATGGTAAATGCGGCACCATCACGTCATCACAATCTTACGGGTGCATGTTGTTCAAGCATATTGTAAGCTAGGATGGTTTCTGGAGAGCTCACCCTTATTTTGTGCTAGCATAGTCAGTGAAACAGTGAAATGGCACGACAGAGCATTCCAGAAGGAGGCTTCGCCCTCGCCGTCTTGGACGATTACCAAAACCTATCGCTGTCGCTCTCTCCCGCTCTCGCTTCGCTCCTCTCGCACCAATCCATCAACAAAAGCAGATCTAAAGTATTCACATCCCAGCTCTCTTCCCCAATCGAGGACCTCCAGCCGTTCCACATAATCCTCTCCATGCGCGAGCGCACCCCGTTCAGGCGAGAGATGGTCCACAAGTTGCCCAACCTCAGGCTGATGGTCACCACCGGCAGGAGGAATGCGGCCCTCGATTTGGAGGCGTTTGAGGATAGAGGCATCCCTGTGCTAGGATGTGAGGGTGGAGGAGAACCGACAGTGGAGATGATTTGGGCACTGATCATGGCTGGGATGCGGTGCATCTCTCTCGTATCTGGTGTGCAAAGACAATGATTTGATATGCATGATTATAGAAATATCGCGCGAGAAGATAGGACCATGCGCTCCTCCCCGGCTGCTTGGACCACACAGGGATTGATGGGGAGAGAGCTGAGGGGAGCAACAATTGGGCTTGTTGGGTACGGGAGACTGGGGCAAGCCACTGCTCGGTCCGTCTCTCCTCCTCTCTCAGTGTCCTCACAAGCTGAATGGTACAGGCTGCACAAAGTCTCGCCTCCGTCTTCGGGATGAACATCCTCGTCTGGTCCCCCAACCTGACTGCCGACAAACTATCAACGCTCCCCTCCAATACCAACACATCCCTCGCTCCATCCCTTCCATCGCTTCTCTCCTCCTCAGATATCGTCTCACTTCATCTCGTCCTTTCCTCCTCCACCAGACACATATTTTCGACCGCGGAATTCAAGTCCATGAAGAAGGACGCGCTGTTCGTCAATACCTCCCGTGGTGGATTGGTCGATACGACTGCGCTGCTGCAGTGGCTCAAAGAGGAGGAGGTGACAAAGGAAGGAGGACGAGCCGTGTTGGATGTTTATGAGAGCGAACCGCTGGGAGAGGAGTGGGCAGAACTCAGATCGTTGGAAAACATAACGCTGAGTCCACACGTATGTCTCCTCAGATCCCTCCTGTGCTGTTTTGGACCTTGAGATGTGGCATTGGGACAGATGGCATACGTTACGGAGGAGAATATGAAGGCTTTCTACGATGCGCAGGCGAAGAATGTGACGACTTGGTTGGACGGTGGACCGTGGGAAGAGGAGATGATTACGACTCGAAAGAGTGGGTATGAGAAACGGTGAGCGTGTGAAGTGGAAAGGGAGAGGACACTCAAACGGATTGTATTGTACACTAACAGGCTCATCGAATGTATGTGTATACTTGCCATGCTATTTGACCACGATAGCAGACAGTGGCAGTGAATGACTACAACGAGAAAATGAAGCTGTACAAGGATAATGATGGATTTCTGTAAATTTACGAGCATGAACCTGAAGAACTGCAACAATCAGAATATTAAACGAAGAGGATCCTGTACATGCATAAGAGGAATGGGAGGAAAGAACCATGGTGAAAATACAAAAGCAAGTCGCGCTAAAACATAAAGACCTAATTGCAGTGCAACCTTTTTAGCCATAACGAAATGATGCGTTGGCAATGCACCTAGGAAATGTCCGTGTTTGAACCTAGTTGGTGACGTCGTAGAGCAGCAATTGGGGTAGACCCTCCTAACATGCTTGAGCCACCAATACAGGTAAAATATGTCACATCTGTCTCTTGCCCCTTCCCGCCGCTCAGTGATCCTATCGAGTATGCTAGAGTCGGAACTCATCGGACAATGGCCATGCTTGCTTCGGGTGGATAGCAAGCTCGATGGATACCTATACAGTATTTTTCTCGTCGGAGTGACGATGACGACGAACCGAAAGATTGGTGGGTGCTTGGGAAAGCTCCACACGGCCGCCCCCTTGGGGATCAAGGGATTGTGTCTTGCGTTCGAAAAAACAAAGATGCATGCGAAGATGAGTAGAGTGGTGGGAGATGATCACGATACGGAAGGGCAGATATGAGAAGCGTTGAGGGTGGGAAGCGGAAAGAACGTAAATGGTCCGTCCTTTCCGCGTCATTACCTTTTTGTATTTTCAATGTTATGCTTGTTGATCAAACTGGAACTTGAAGATTATTGTCTCATGCGTAAAAACGCCGTCAATCTAGCTGTACATGTAATGATCAACTCAGGGTCTCACTCTGTACTTTCTGAGATACCTAAACATCTTGTGTCAATCAGTTCATGTTTCTTCGCTGGAGCATAGTCCCATTGTTCCTATTCAATCCTTTCGTTTCTTCTCCTTATTCCGCTTCCACCCAGGTCCGCGTCAATCGACACCAATTATGCATCATGATTGATGACTGTCAAGGTCAGTTCGCCCACACTCTCTGAATTATCCATCTGAATTCGAATTGATGGCAACGTTGTTTCCATTCTTTGGTGTAATGCGGCACTTGTCAAAGTGTCAAAGTTTGTTTTCTGTGTTTGTTCGCTCGTGTACAAAGGATGTCCCCCTTCTTTGTCGCCACAAAGTTAAAGCTGAAGGGCTTCACGCGCCTTTTCTGCCCCTCCTACATTCCGCCACCGCCCCATTAGTTGAATCGACGATCCAAATGAGCTCGACAAATCTTCACCAAAGGAGACCTAGCATCCCATCCCTTACCTCACATTCTGATGTGTTAAAAGAACTGCATCAGTGTATGAAGATCTTACCGGTTGCTGTCCAGCACATTGAAGCTATGCTTCAATCTCTAGCTCCTCCTCCTACTTTGAACTGCTTATACCAAATTCACCTCTATCTTTCTCTCCTGTACGATGTCCTGCAG
>MU271621.1:0-13892 GCA_021432655.1 Atractiella rhizophila
CCAGAATAGACTGCCGCTTGCCTTCCCAGTTCTGAATTCGCATGTTAAAACGTTCAGCTTTCCCAAGCCTCTTTCTCCTGGCTCCTCTCAAAAATTCCGCCTCTGAGGATTCTGGCTCTTGGAAATATTTACGCTTTGTGGAATATGATTGACAGGTTGCACACTCTTAAGATGACCACTGCTGATCACGACAAGCCGACGTCCAGGCAATTAGGCTACGCCTATGAATCTATTTCAACCTCCTCCCTCGTGGCTAATTCGATTCAGACGCTGTGCCTTGTAGCTCGCGCCTCTATTGCAGACCGAACGCATTTTCTCCCTGACAATTTATACACTCCTCTCGCCTCCAACCTCAGAAGTGCTACATTCATCGATATGTCCACAAAAGCAGCTACCATTATTTCGCATGCTCAAAAGTCGAAGGATCTCATCTATGTGATCTACGGAGCGAATGCTCCTTTCAATCGCATCAAAGTCATTCCTACGGACTCGTCCATCGAAAGGATTTGGGGTCGTTACAATGAACAAAACAACCGACAGAGGGTGTTGGAATTTACGAATTGCCTTGAAATCGATAGTAAGAGGAATTCTAAAGGAGTTTTAAACACACCTCAAGTTCATCAGATTAACTTTCTTGGAGTGTGTTGAGGCGGCCCTCCACTAATGATACAGAGGCACTAAAACTGTAAGCTATAGTTCTCGACCATAGCTTTGCCATCTAGCTGTGGTGTTGAACTTGCTTCATTAGCTTGATGGTCGGCAGAACACTTACTTCCACTTCCATGCTCTTGCATCCACTTTGTACCCCCACAATTTGCTCAGTGTGGAACGAAGCACATTGCAACATCAGGTCTGGGTAACAAGGATACACATTTTAATATTCTTTGGGATACTGAACATATACCTACTGCTCTTCTTCATCGAACTCTTCGCTGATACAGTCTAGATGCTTTCTGTATCTCTGAGTGCTTCCTTTCTTGGTTCTCTCAATTTCCTTCTCCAATTCAATCTTTCCTCTTTCCTCTTTCCTCTTTCCTCTTTCCTCTTTCCTCTTTCCTCTTTCCTCTTTCCTCTTTCCTCTTTCCTCTTTCCTCTTTCCTCTTTGCACTTCATCTTCATTTATCCTCCCAGACAGAGCCCTTCTAGGCAGTACAAAGCTTGGAGGATCCACACCTTCATCTAGCTCCTTTGCATCAAGATCATACAACAGTTGGTCGCATCCCAAGGTTGAAGCAAGTGAAGGTGGAGGGAGGTTGGAAGAGAGATCGTAGTGAGAAATCGTCACCAGAACAAGCACGTGAGGCTCTAGGATCTGGTACAGGTACATCAAGCGGCGTGCTTTATCAAGCATCGCAAAGGCATTTGTATCTTTCAAAAACTAACCAGTGTATAAGATATTGTAAGTGCAACAGAGAGCTTGTTGGTGCTACCTACTTCTCCTGTTGCAGATGAAAGTCGATCCTGAAGCCAGCGCTCCGTCTCTTCTGAAACCACTGGACCAACTATTGACTCCGCCTTCATGTCACGATCATCCATTGCCACGTCTCGTGCCTTCTTGTTGTGTCGGTTAACATAGAGAGCCTCGTGTTGTTGGTTCGATGGAAGGTACAGCATTGGTGCTTGATAATCTGTGGAAGGTAAGATTTGAAGCCTTGTGGATCCCTTTCAGATCAGAAACTGAGACGTCATGGGTCGTTCCCCACTCGCTGCAATTTACGTCACTTCTCAGTAAAATATGCAACGTGAGGCTCTAGGATCTGGTACAGGTACATCAAGCGGCGTGCTTTATCAAGCATCGCAAAGGCATTTGTATCTTTCAAAAACTAACCAGTGTATAAGATATTGTAAGTGCAACAGAGAGCTTGTTGGTGCTACCTACTTCTCCTGTTGCAGATGAAAGTCGATCCTGAAGCCAGCGCTCCGTCTCTTCTGAAACCACTGGACCAACTATTGACTCCGCCTTCATGTCACGATCATCCATTGCCACGTCTCGTGCCTTCTTGTTGTGTCGGTTAACATAGAGAGCCTCGTGTTGTTGGTTCGATGGAAGGTACAGCATTGGTGCTTGATAATCTGTGGAAGGTAAGATTTGAAGCCTTGTGGATCCCTTTCAGATCAGAAACTGAGACGTCATGGGTCGTTCCCCACTCGCTCCAATTTACATCACTTCTCAGTAAAATATGCAAGTGAAAGAAAGGATGAACTGGACAAGTATCGAATTCCCTCTGGATCGCAGTGTAGAACATCCTTCCTGGTACCGTGCGTTCGTGCTCCATACATTCAATGCGATACATTGCCTCTTTTCCATCCTTCCCTGGGATGATATTAAGAAACTGTCCGGGTTCATTGACTTTCTGATCCCTGAGCAGGATGACCTGCCTTTCTTCTAAAGTTCCGTCACGTTTGTCCGTCAGCTATCCAATGTGGTCCTCATTCTCACTTGAACTTTTCGCAGCACTCTCATCCTCACCAAAAGTAGGAGTCAGTTCAGTGTCAGTCCAGTCATCATCTCAGACAGTGGGATCATGATCTTCCATTCGGGCAGCTTCGATAAATGCTGCTTTGAATGATGCTGAGGGAGGATGATCAGTACCGGACGGTGCGAAGAAGGAATGCTTTGTGGAACCAGATTTAGATAAGGCTCCCACACAGGCTGACAGGAAGAGACGAGCATCGAGTTGTCGAAAAATGGATACCAGATTTTGACCATGTTCAGTTCGCGGAAAAGGAAGAAATGAAAGAGCAAATATCCGCCATATCGGTGACTGATGCGGAAGCGAATGAGATGTGGAAGGTATGTGTAAGCTTGTCAGGTTTAGAGCAATCGAAGTGTCAGGCTTGCCCCTACGCATTACCGAAATACACCATTTGAAGTCACGTGACCTACTTTCACCACGTCATAGGATCACGTGCCTGCCCATCGCCGCTTTGCTCACATTCGCGCTGATCGCCGCCTTCCCCTATCTCACACAAATCACTACTCAGCAAACCTTACACATTTCGCCAGTCTGCACCGTCTCCATTATTGCTTTATTGTCCTTTCTTACTTGTACTGCTCAGTATTTCTTATTGCCGAGTATTCCCTTTATTGCTTTCCTGATCTAGCTATCTTACATGTTTCAAGAAACGTATGTTACAGTTTATGGCAGTGCTTTTACATATGTATATATACATCGAGATGTAGTGGTGGTGACCTCAGTATTCTCTTAGGTTTACCTCCACTACAGGTTAGTCTCCTCACGCCATACTATTCACTTAGGTTTACCTCCACTACAAACGCATCGCCCATCGGCGACTGCACATAGTGTTTGCCCTAACAGAAGAATACTCTCTCTCTTTTCAAAAATCAAACTTAAAAACTGTCGAAGGTTTGGGGAGACATGGAAATGCGCGAACCGTCGACGAGTGAAGAACACATCCAACACTTAGAAAGGATGTTCCAAACGCTACATCTCACAACTGAAAAACAGTTCAAAAAACTCGAACAAGACCTCATAACAAAGTTTCAACCAACAAAATGCGCAAGCCTCCCAGAACGCGAACGAAATTGCACAACTGAGGTCCGACGTCCAAAACACAAATGACCGAATTTTACAACTGCTAGACTCCAGACTACCCCCTCCTAGAGACAGTGGCACCACTTCCCCCTTTTTATCGCGAACAGACCCATTACCTCATGCTTACTCTTCTCCCTCTATACCCCAAACTACCCAAGTTGCACCATATGCAGGTATCAAACTTGCCCCACCTTCAATCTTCAAAGGAGTGCCCAACACAGCTCCGACATTTTTATGCGAAATTTACATCTACACGTCTACAGTTCCAGGCCAATTCCCGACCGAAAAATCGAAAATCCTATTTACCCTTTCTTGCATGAAAGAAGGAGATGCGGAAAGATTCGCCGCTGGGATTCTGCACCGACTTGTTGAAAACGAGGAACAAATTTCGTGGGAACAATTTTTGTCGGAGTTCAAAGCGCGTTTCTGCAAGACAGACCACAAGCTCATTGCACAGACAAAAGAATCTTCCCTCCAACAAAAGGGGAACCTAGAAACCTACATCATCAAGTTTGAAGAATTGGCAAATCAAGCTGACTTTGATGATGAAGCCCTTATTTTTTCTTCAAACGAGGACTCAATCCAGCCCTACATCTCAAAGTAACCCAAGAGAGTTCCCAAAATCGCTGGAAGACTGGAAAGAAAAATCTTGGCGAATTGATGCGGAAGAATCTGCTCATTCAACCTTCTTTCGAAACATCCCATCGGCGAAAGACGGACCCCAAAATACATTTTCTGCCAAAAGAGACAGCTCAAAATCATCAAGGCACAGAGAGAGCAGAACACCCGTATCGTATCGACCGAGCGCCGCTTTGTCAACGGTCGCCGCTTTGTCAACGGTCGCCGATCCGTCACCAAATGCCGCTACACACGCTCATAGAACCAAAGACCCCGATGACATGGAAGTCGATGCGACAAAATCTAGACCTCCCCGTTGCAGACGATGCCAAAAGATAGGACACCGGGAGAGAGACTGTAGAATGACTATGAACAAGGAGCAATATCTCCGAGCTCAAGGGGAATATTTTGATTCAAAAATGATGCACCAAGAACGACAATTGGACAATTCACTGACCAGTCGCCGAAAACGAGCATTACCCAATCGAAAGATCTTGAGGAGGATTATTAGGACGGTGGTGGGTGGAAGAAGTGTCCCCATCGCCGACTTGCAATTCATTTACGTCATCTAAAATCACTTCCAACAAAATGCCGCCCAGCACAGTATTCCGCCGTCTGAACAAGACTCCCCATTTCCGAAATTGTGTTTTCCCTCCTGGAGACAAAGATGCACAGAAGTCGCAAAGATGTACGACAAAGTCCACTTACGCTTGACAACAACATCTCTTGTCAGTTCGAAGACGAAGCTCAGAACCGCATTCCACCATCCACATTCCCATCGCCGACACGCCACATCGGCACTCATTGACAGCGGCGCAACTACTTCTTTTATTTCTCCAAAACTCGTTTCTGCATACAACCTACCTGTCACTCAACTTCCTTCCCCAGTACCTGTTTATAACATTGACGGATCACTCAATCAAGGAGGATCCATCCGTTCTGTCACTTACTTGCCCATTTCGATCGTCGCTCACCATGAGGTTTGGCAATTCGCTGTAGCGGAGTTAGGGACTGTCGACATGATTTTAGGCCACGACTGGCTAAGACACCACAACCCAGAGATCAACTGGGACTCAGGGAAAGTTGAGTTCTCTCGTTGCCCTACCAGTTGCAATGCAGATGACGTGTCTACCACTCGTGAACACTTCCCGCCATCGTCTACCTCGATACGAGCTACTATGACAAAATTGCAGAAACTGGCAAAAGATGCAGCGGCAATGAGACCAAAAAATATCGTCAAAATACCATCACAAATTGCCGATTTTGCAGACATTTTCGATGACGAAAAATTCAAAACTTCTCTTCCTCCTCGACAACCTTGGGACCACGCGATCAGCTTCATACCCGAAACACGACCATATGTGGGTCCGGTCTACCCCTTGAAAAGAGACGAACAAGCGGCGCTTGACCAATTCATTGACGCTGAACTGAGCGCCGGTCGTATACGTCCTGGCACAGGTGAATATGGAGTTTCTGTTTTTTTCACACACAAAACAGACTCCTTCGAACTTCGTCCCCTTCGGAAGCTGAATGAAGCCACAGTCAAAGACAAGACCCCACTCCCCATTCAAGCTGACCTCTTTTCCATGGTTTCTGGTAAGAAGTTTTTCAGCAAGATTGATCTGGGGAAAGGGTTCAACAACGTTCGTATCAAAGAAGGAGATGAACACAAAGCGGTGCTTCACATAAATCGAGGACTCTTCGAACCATTGGTGATGTATTTCGGACTCTGCAACTCACCGGCGACTTTTCAAGCTTTCTGTCAGGTTTGCATCTTATGCAAATCGGCGCCCGGTCGCCACTGCGTCTCCTATCGCCCATTTGCGTTCCCAGCGAATTGGCGCCGGTTCGCCACTGCGTCTCCCGTCACCCATTTGCACCTACATCACCACTTAGCCCAATTGTGCCTATCCTCCTCTTATTAACTCCGCGTAATCCCACTGTCACTTCCCTTTTAGTTCTCTTACATGTTTCATCTGCTCTCCTCTACGCTATGTGGCAGTGTTATTCCGCTTGTATATATAGATCAGAGAGTAGTGGAGGTGACCTTAGAGTATTCTCTTAGGTTTATCTCCACTACAGGTTAGTCTTCATGTCATATCATGCTCTTAGGTTTATCTCCACTACAGACGCATCGCCTATCGGCGACCGCACATAGTGTCAGCCCTAACACTTTCCTGAACTCTATTTCCGCGCTATGATCACCGCTGCGTTCATCTTCATATACATCGACGACATCCTAATTGCGACAGAAACTGAAGAAGAACACTGGGAACGTGTTCAACAAGTTTGTCAAATTTTGCGCGAAAACAGACTTTATATTAACTTACAGAAAGGTGTTTGGTGTCAAAGCGAAGTAGAGTATCTAGGATTGATCATTACCAGCAGAGGGATTGAACCAGATCCAGTAAAGGTTGCAGGAGTGATGGATTAGCCGGAACTGAAAAACACGAAAGAAGTCCAAATGTTCCTCAGTTTCGCTAATTTCTGTCGCCGCTTTTGCGACAGATTTAGTCACATCACAAGACCTTTATATGAACTAACCAAAAAGGAGGTTTCCTGGGTCTGGGGGGTAGATGAACAACGTTCGTTCGCCGCTTTGAAACAGCTCATGACTTCGACACCCGTTTTAGTACATCCCGAACAAATAGGACGATTTTTGCTCGAAGTCGATGTGTCAAATTTCGCGACAGGTGCCGTTTTGTTACACATGAAGCCAGATGGGAAGTTTCATCCTCTCGGTTTCGTATCAAAATCACTCGACGCTGCCCAGAGGAACTACGACGCCTATGACAAAGAAATGCTCGCGATTATGCGTGGACTACAGGAATGGAGACACCTTCTACAAGGTACTGACGAGCCATTTCTGATCCTGACCGATCACAAAAACCTCGAGTATTTCAGAATGCCACAGAAGTTGAATCGCCGACAGGCACGCTGGATCACCGAACTTGCATCCTTCAACTTCACTCTTTTACACCGTCCTGGGCGGAACTCCGCAAAACCATAATGTGCTCAGTCGGCGCCTGGATCACAAACCGGCGACTTGCGACAACTTCGACGTAGTATTACTCCCAGAACGTTTTTTCAACATGGATCGTATCACCATCAACGCTACTGGGAGCGCGGTTGCGCTCACAAGACAAATGTCGGAGTTGAGTATACTGGAAGCCGTGAAAAAGGTACCCTTACGAGGAGAACAAGTAGTCAAGGCCTTGAGAGAGATCCTAGACGAACCGGTCAACGCGATTCGCCGACGGGAGTGGCAAGAAGTCGATGGCGCTGTCTATTTTCATGGAAAACTCTACATTCCCCGCGACGACGAAATTCGCCGCTCGATTTTGCAAGACCTGCACGATTCGCAAATCGCTAGTCATCCAGGCATAAAATCGATGATGGCTCTCGTAAAAAGGTACTACTGGTGGCCAGGTTTGGCGCATTACGTTCACCGCTATGTCGGCGCCTGTCACACTTGACACAGAACGAAAAACTTTCCTTCCCCACCTGTCGTGTTTTTGCAACCAAATGACATTCCCACACGCCCATGGCAAATTGTCAGCATGGACTTGGTTGGACCTCTCCCAGAATCTGGGGGGTTTGACACAATTTTCGTCATAGTAGACAGACTCTCAAAACACACCCATCTCATCCCCACCCATGCGAAAATGGATGCAGAAGGCCTTGCAAGACTTTTTCGCGATCACGTACGGAAGTTACATGGACTTTTCGATGTCACAATTTTCAATTGAGGTAAAGAGTTTGTGTCCAAATTCACATCTACGCTTTTTCGCCTATTAGGTATCACAGGTTCACCATCGACAGCCTATCACCCACAAAAGTGACGGTCAGACTGAACATATGAACCAAGAAGTTGAGCAATATTTGTGCATTTTCTGCAACCACCTTCAGGATAATTGGGTGGAAGGACTCCCCAATGCAGAATTTGCACTCAACAATCATGTCAGTTCGGCGACGGGCGTAACTCCATTTTCGTTCAATTGCGGTCAACACCCCGCATGGCCTTTGAACCCATCTCCGACGAAGACGTCCCAGCAGCGGCACAATTTGTTGAAAAGATGCAAATCGCCGACCGAGAAGCACAAGCGGCACTCGGGCAAGCAGCAGATCTCATGGCACAACATTATGACAGTAAACGCGCACCGACGCCCGAATATCGCGTCGGCGATTTTGTCTGGTTGAGCGCGAAAAACATCAAGTCAACGAGACCTGTCAAAAAGTTGGACGACAAATGGCATGGCCCTTTTCGTGTTCTGCAAGTTTTGGGTCCCCTCAACCTCAAACTCGAGTTGCCATCCTCATGGAAGATACATCCAGTGTTCCATGTGGTATGTGCAGTCGCCGATGGGCGATGCGTCTGTAGTGGAGGTAAACCTAAGTGAATAGTATGGCGTGAGGAGACTAACCTGTAGTGGAGGTAAACCTAAGAGAATACTGAGGTCACCACCACTACATCTCGATGTATATATACATATGTAAAAGCACTGCCATAAACTGTAACATACGTTTCTTGAAACATGTAAGATAGCTAGATCAGGAAAGCAATAAAGGGAATACTCGGAAATAAGACATACTGAGCAGTACAAGTGAGAAAGGACAATAAAGCAATAATGGAGACGGTGCAGACTGGCGAAATGTGTAAGGTTTGCTGAGTAGTGATTTGTGTGAGATAGGGGAAGGCGGTGATCAGCACGAATGTGAGCAAAGCGGCGATGGGCAGGCACGTGATCCTATGACGTGGTGAAAGTAGGTCACGTGACTTATTTCGGTAATGCGTAGGGGCAAGCCTGACACAGAGGATGCCGATGCTAATGGTTCGCACAAAAGGTATCACTGAGGATGGGCAGAACATCGGATGTAACTAGCGACACGTTGCAGAGGCAGAAGCAAAACGGCCATCAGATCAAGAAGCCACCAGGACATAGCGCTGCAGCATTGTCATCTATAGGGACTAGAAGTTGCAGGTCGCAGTACTAGGAAGCAGCTCTAGTGAAACTTTGATGGGGTACCATGGCTGAACGAGGCTGGATGACCGCCACTCTAAGGTAAGACGAATGAGCTTGGTTGCGCCGCTGGTCGTCTGCACATGCATCACCCTTCCTCAACTGCTTAACCATGAAGTGACAACCTTTGCAAATGTCCCTCTCGAAATTTGCTTCTTATCCACCAATGCGCTTCTACAGAGCCTACATTCACTCTAGCAACACTCTCCCATTCTGTGTCGACAACTATGACTGCTTCTCGTTCCAGTGTTGTTCTCACACGTCAGCTGCCTCTTATTTATGTACGACCTGTGCAACACTTTACAAAATCCGCTTGCCTCTCCAAAGATCAATAATATAAGTATGGGAATTTACTGAATTGACCCTGAAGCATTGCCTCCACCTTGATTGCACCCTCTCTCCCCTTTCCTTGTGACTGGCACAATTGATGAAATGCCAGCTGTTATGAATTTAATGCTTGTACACGGGCACTTGCACGAATCAAGAATGCTTACTATGCGCATGATTTCAAGTTCAAAAGCAGTGATCGTTTCCTCCTTGCCACAACGGTATCCATGACCACACTCTGCGAATGCTTCAAGGGCCACCGTGGTTAAGATCGTCCCAACCAACAAGAATCTGACAATAACCTGCTTAAGTAGATGATCAGTTGAAGGTTAACCATACGTCAAACGATTCAGGCGAGTTATTATTTTTTTGTGGTACGGAAAATCTTGTCAAAGTGCCAAAGTGCCAAAGTCAGTCACTTGACTCAGTCATGAAGACAACTATTTTTGGTCCTCTAAATAAGCTTTGTTGAATACGGTTTGAAAGGCGCTGACACGCGTATTCTGATGGTATGCTCGGATTTCTGATAAAGTTGTGGGTGGTGAAAGATATGCTCAAAAGAACATGTGTGAGTCATGCTAAAAACCTGTCGTGCTTTATGTGTAAGATAGAATTCCACCTCCTGATGCTCATGCATTTGCAAGAGCTCTGACAAAATGTAACTAAGCCGTGCTTAGCTCTGCTCACGCACAATTTCCAAAAGTGGGGCTAGAGGCAACCAATTACGGAATTAAGGTGCAACCTGAACAACAAAGAAAGAAGTATAGTTTTGATTGCCCCCTGTCAGGTTTGCATCTTCTGCAAATCGGCGCCCATTCGCTGGATCGTGTCTCCTATCGCCCATTTGCGTTCTCTGCGAATCAGCGCCCATCGCCGCTCTGCATCTCCCATCGCCTATCTGCACGCAGTGCACATCGGCGCCGGTCACCTGTTTGCCCATTTGCGCCTGCATCACCACTTAGCTCATTTGTGTCTATTCTCTTATTAACTCCGCATAATCCCACTGTCACTTCCCCCCTTTAGTTCTCTTACATGTTTCATCTGCTCTCCTCTAAACTCTGTGGCAGTGTTATTCCGCTTGTATATATAGATCGGAGAGTAGTAGAGGTGACCTTAGAGTATTCTCTTAGGTTCATCTCCACTACAGGTTAGTCTTCATGTCATATCATGCGCTTAGGTTCATCTCCACTACAGACGCATCGCCCATCAGCAACCGCACATAGTGTCAGCCGAAACACCCCCAAGGGATTTAAAGCAGAACGTCGACTAAACTGGATCACCTCATTCACACTCCACTACAACGAGGCAGACCTGGTCATGACGCAGCAGATTCAACGTCGTCTAGTTCTTTTATACGTCGCTGTTGGAAAGCCTGATTTTTATATCCCTCCATCCACTGTTGCCTTGTCTGTGAACGAAATATCCCTTGTTGAGGACCTGCAAGATGAAATTCACAGCGTTCTGGAGGACGAACAACCGACTTTTAAGCGGCTTGAACAGGATGGAGGACGTCGTAGAGTTAGGATTTGGAAATTCAAGATGCCACTTAGTTTGGAAGAGACTAATCCGGCCAAAATTGAAGACTCTATCCGATCTATCAATTTTCCTTGGAACGACCCCAGCGTTGATCACAAAGTTAGAAACCCCGAGAACTCCTTGCCGTTGGAGATTCTTCTGCAATCTAGAAAGCTTGGTCATTGTTGGGAGTCTCAACCGGACGTATCTGAATTGCAGTTTATTGCAGAAGTGTTGCCGTTGGAGGAGGAGCCTGGTGGTGCGCCCCCTCCTCACTCCTCTTTAACAGGACTGCTAACTACATTACTAGTTTGGCAGCGTAATACCGAAAACCTTAACGGTATTCAATTACTTGCGCAATTCCAGGCAGAGAAACGTGGATCGTTTCTCCCTCATGATAAACTGCTCGAGATGAACCACATTGTTAACGCTCACGGTGTGTCCCCCAGTGCTCAACGATGCGAAAAAGGAATTGGGTCGAATTTTCGTCTTGCCTCTGCTTTNNGATTTTACGCCTGGATGACCGGCGATTTGCGAATCATGTAGGTCTTGCAAAATCGAGCGGCGAATTTCGTCGTCGCGGGGAATGTAGAGTTTTCCGCGAAAGTAGACAGCACCATCGACTTCTTGCCACTCCCGTCGGCGAATTGCGTCGACTGGTTCGTCTAGGATCTCCCTCAAGGCTTTGACTACTTGTTCTTCTCGTTCAGGTACCTTTTTCACGCGTTCCAGTATACTCAACTCCGACATTTGTCTAGTGAGCGCAACCGCGCTCCCAGTCGCGTTGATTGTGATACGATCCGTGTTGAAAAAACGTTCTGGGAGTAACACTACGTCAAAGTTGTCGCAAGTCGCCGGTTTGTGATCCGGTCACCAACTGAGCGCATCTGGTTTTGCGGAGTTTCGTCCGGGACGGTGTAAAAGAGTAAAGTTGAAAGATGCAAGTTCAGTGATCCAGCGCGCCTGTCGCCGATTCAACTTTTGCGGCATTCTGAAATATTCAAGATTTTTGTGATCGGTCAAGATCAGAAATGGCTCATCAGTACCTTGAAGAAGGTGTCTCCATTCTTGCAGTCCACGCATAATCGCGAGCATTTCTTTGTCGTAGGTGTCATAGTTCCTCTGGGCAGCATCGAGCGATTTTGACACGAAACCGAGAGGATGAAACTTCCCATCAGGCTTCATTTGCGATAAAACGGCGCCTGTCGCGAAATTTGACACGTCGACTTCGAGCAAAAACCGTCCTATTTGTTCGGGATGCGCCAAGACGGGCGCCGAAGTCATGAGCTGTTTCAAAGCGGCAAACGATCGTCGTTCATCTACCCCCCAGACCCAGGAAACCTCTTTTTTCGTCAGTTCATATAAAGGTCGTGCGATGTGACTGAATCTGTCGCAAAAGCGGCGATAGAAATTAGCGAAACCGAGGAACATCTGGACCTCCTTCATGTTTTTTGGTTCTGGCCAATCCATCACTCCTGCAACCTTCACTGGATCCGGTTCGATCCCTCTGCTGGAAATGATCAGGCCTAGATACTCTACCTCTTCTTGACACCAAACGCATTTCTGCAAATTTACGTAAAGCCCATTTTCGCGCAAAATTTGACAAACTTGTCGAACACGTTCCCAATGTTCTTCTTCAGTCTCTGTCGCAATGAGGATGTCGTCGATGTATATGAAGATGAACGCAGCGGCGATCATAGCGCGGAAAATAGAGTTCAGGAAAGCTTGAAAAGTCGCCGGCAAATTGCAGAGTCCGAAGTACATCACCAATGGTTCGAAAAGTCCGCGATTTGTGCGAAACGCCGCTTTGTGCTCATCTCCTTCTTTGATGCGAACGTTGTTGAAACCCTTTCTCAGGTCAATCTTGCTAAAAAATTTCTTACCAGAGACCATGGAGAAGAGGTCAGCTTGGATAGGGAGTGGAGTTTTGTCCTTGATTGTGGCTTCATTCAACTTACGATAGTCGAAAAGGGGACAAAGTTCGGGTGAGTCTTTTTTGTGTGTAAAAAAGACAGAAGCACCATGTTCACCTGTGCTAGGACGTATACGACCGGCGCTCAGTTCAGCGTCAATGAATTGGTCGAGCGCCGCTTGTTCGTCTCTTTTCAAGGGGTAGATGGGGCCAGCATATGGTTGAGCTTCTGGTTTGAGGTTGATGGCATGGTCCCAAGGTCGTCGAGGAGGAAGCGAGGTTTTGAATTTTTCGTCGTCGAAAATGTCTGCAAAATCGGCGATTTGCGTCGGTATTTCGACAACGCTTTTTGGTCTCATCGCCGCTGCGTCTTTCGCCAGTTTCTGCGATTTTGTCATGGCGGCACGTATTGAGGCAGAGGACGATGGAAGTTGGTCACGTGTGGTAGACACATCAACCGCATTGCAACTGGTGGGGCAACGAGAGAACTCAACTTTCCCTGATGCCCAGTTAATCTCTGGGTTGTGGTGTCTTAGCCAGTCATGACCCAGAATCATGTCGACTGTCCCCAACTCCGCCACAGCAAATTGCCAAACTTCGTGATGGGCGGCGATCGAAATGGGTAAATAAGCGACAGAATGGATGGAACCCCCCTGATTGAGGGATCCGTCGATATTGTAAACGGGAACTGGGGAAGGGAGTTGAGTGACGGGTAGGTTGTATTCAGAAACGAGTTTCGGAGAAATGAAGGAAGTGGTTGCTCCGCTGTCGACGAGCGCCGATGTGGCGTGTCGACGAGCGCCGATGTGGCGTGTCGACGAGCGCCGATGTGGCGTGTCGGCGATGGGAGTGTGGGTGATGGAAAGCGGTCCTGAGTTTCGTTTTCGAACTGACTAGGGATGCCGTCGTCGAACGTAAATGGACTTTGTCGTACATTTTTGC
>MU271621.1:21542-38475 GCA_021432655.1 Atractiella rhizophila
GCTCGTAAAGCCTTCTCCCAATAACTCCGACCATGGGTGATGTAGAAAGAACACCTAGCCTTAGAAACGGACCTTCTTTAGAATATGAGAGTTCGGTCGGATTTGACGACCTGCAGAAAAGCTTCGTGCTCAAACCTAACCAGCTCGCACTTTTCGTCATACAAAAGACATATACGATGACCCTCATCATGTAAATAACTATAAGGTACTCAAATCTAAATGTCCTCAACTGGATCTAGCGATATTTCACTTCGCTTTCCTCGAGGAGGTTTGAGAGTTTGATCTACTATAGCTTGTGTGGCTTCACTAACAATACCGACAATACTTACCTTGCCAACACAGTCCAAACGTAGAATGCGTTTAGCCGCGGGCAAGCGGCCTAACGCCGAGGATAGCGGGTAAACGCAAGGGACGCTTAGCCGCGGGCAAGCGGTGACGCAGAGGGGCAGCGGATAAACGTGCGTCACGTTTAGCCGCGGGCAAGCGGGCAAGCGGGTAAACGCGGATGTAGTGGTGAATCGGGTTAACACGGATAGGAGGAGAATAATTGAGGCGCATTAGGGTGACAGTGAAGGGGAAGATCAAGAGAATGTACAAAGTAGACAAGAGGAGATGCGAGACACCGTCACAATAAGGCGAACATATATATCTAGTATCTCATCACCTCCACTGGAGTCTCATAAGAGAATCCAAATAGAGGTGATGTCCAATCAGAAGTACAGTATAGTACGAGAATCCAAAATAGAGGTGATGTCTGCGTAGCGGGTAGCCGCTGGCGTGTATCACAGTCGGGATTGTCTTCTTATGAGAGTGAGTAAAAGTTTTGGTTTGAATTTTTTACAGCCTCCAAACCCCTCTATACCTTTGCGCGCTTAGCGGCTGCTCGCTTCTTGCGTAGGTAGCAAATCTTTCCTACAAGGTTTGAGATGTGGAGTGTTGGCTTTTCGTCAAGTTTTTTTAGCTTGTTCTAGAGCATCGTTCAAAGTTGGTTGTTTTGCGTGTTTGGAGGGTTTTTACGTGTGCTTTAACGCGTTGACTCCAGGCTGCAGGTCTTGTGTTTGCTGGCTTAAAAATGTTAACGACCTGAGGTCTGACGGAGGAGGATCTCTGTCACCCTGGTGGAGGGGGAAAAATAGCGCTTGTCTGGGTTATGGGGTTTGAATGAGAGGAGGGAGATATGGAGTTTTACGTGTTCAAAGCGGAATACGTCCTTAGTCTGAACGGAGCGGGAGATAGAAGTTTCCTCACGGATCGAGCCGCGGCTGGAAAGAAGCGCTTTAAAATGCAGATGTGCAGACGGTAGGGTCCTGTCAAGGGGAGTCTTTTCAGCTTTTAGAATAAATGAGATAGTATATACTTTCTCCCTCTGCGACTTTTTAAGCGGCGACCCTATGACGCGGGAACAGCTTTTACTCCTTGTCTAAAGCACCCTCGTTAAAAACAGCCTCAAGTCTAGCGCAAAAAACGTTTTGACTGGTGTTTGAATAACGCGTTTGCTTTGACAGAAGGGACGTTGTCTTTCCGTTGGATCTCAGGATGTAGTAGTTCAAACTTCTCAACCGTTTAGTCCGTCTGAAACTGCTACTCCGCGAGTGTAAAAAGAAGTTTGCCCCGGAGTTAGGACTGAATGTGGAATTTCACTGTGTTCCTCTAAAGGGGTTCAGGGAACTTCTCACCTTCCTTTTTTGCGCCGCTTAACTGCGTCTTCTTAAGCGCGTAAGGTCGAAGAAAGCCCGTAGAGTAACCGCTGATGGTGAGTCAGCTGGCTGAGAGCGGTTCTTAATTTTGACAAGGAGGTTTTTGCGTAAGAAGATATCGGGAAGGACACTCAGAACAGTTGTAAGAGAAGAAGCTGATCCACGAAATGGCTCGCCAGCTGCATTATGCCAGTTTCATTATTTGATGTCGTAAACGGGAGTTGCTGATGCTTTGGAATAAGGCATCCCTTCACAATGTGACCTTTTTGAAGCTCAAATGTGGCACAGCACTTGTTTCAAAGATCAGGATTCTTCTTGAACTTGTCTTCAACTTTCGTAAGCCGCTCCAAGCTTTCTTCAACTGAATAATACTCAGCAACCCCACCGTACAAGTCTGCCTTCTTCTTCAAGATTGCGTCTCGAAATGCCACAATGAAATCTGCTCGTGCCGGATTGATATGAGGAATTGTTTCAAAGACACACATTTCGAGATGAGCTAGACCCTGACCAATCCAGAGTTCGGGAACATAGAGAAGGATACTGTTCCTATGCTGAGAGCAGAGGTCAACACATGCCTGCCCCGCTACCTTCAAAGTCGACTCCAAGGAGCCGTGCACATTGAGCAAAATCTTGAAGTGGTGGACCCATCTCGAGCGGTGAGTTTCCAACAAGAAATTCCTGGATTGTTATCATTAGGCCTTGAATTTACAGATGACAGCAACCTTATAACTTACGTATCCCACAAGTTCTCGGTCCTCATTTACCATCGTCAACAATCCTCCACCCAAAAATATTTGTAACTTGTACTTTTTGACGACCACCAGTCTTCTTCATGGTAGTGTAAATGTTTGCCTTCTTGGCAACCTTGAGGGTTGCATCGAGGCCTAACGAAAGACCTGGTGGTTTATTAGGATAGAGGGCCAAGGTAAGCCAAAATACATACCAATAAGGGTCTTCAAATACATGTTGCTTTCTGGGCCACGCTCACACTCTATCTAGTGTTCGTAGATTGTCTTGGTGAGGTCAGATGATGGAGAGGGATTAATCGCATCAGCTTTTATAGTTGGATTGGCAGCTCTGGATAGAACAGCTGGGAACTGCTTCAAGATTGACTTGAACGGGCCGGAAGGCCATTTGTGATGAATCTGTTCTTCAATAGCATACTGTTGCCAAACTCGTTTAATCTGCTGGACATGCTCCGAATGCAGCTCTGCAAAATACAAAGAGTGTATAAGTTGTTTTTTCTAAGCAAAGACAGTAGTTACGCACGCTGAATCGCTTCTCCCAGTTTGCCCACATCAGTCTTTGGCCGTAATTCTGTAATAAAGTTGAACAGCTCTCGAGTGACAGCCGATGACTCCCTGAAGTAAGGTATTCCATCTATGCAAGCAACTTAGTCACGTCTTTATTAAATCATTTTAAAAAATACGCCGATACCTAATTCATATGGCTGAAAGTTCCTCCAAAGGTTAGGAGAGGTTGTGCTCCATTTGCCATGAGTCTGACATTTGAGAGAACAACCAATTGCTTTCAAATTGCATGATGGCCCATAAACTGAGCGATAACCAGTTGGCGCCAGCCCCTGCTTTTCAACTTTCGCCATGCAGCCTTTGACCAGACATTTCTCCATATTATAGCCAGGAAAGTATTCAGGAGTTAGGACAAGGAGAGGTTCAACGAGAAATTTTTCCGGACAGTCAGAAACGTTTCTTCGCCGTAAATGGTCATAATCGGCAGTGGGAGGAATGAAAAGAGGTCCATAGAGGGGAAAGCCAGTGGGAATGGCTCCTTGGGTTAAGCTACATTTCACTTGTAACCCAGAGACTTTAAAATAAGTACAGAATAGCATACCTCTCTGTCAAGGACTCGGTTAACAATTTTCCTATATTCTAACACTTGGGCAGCAAAGAATAGTTATCCCTCTTCTCCCACAATACTTTTATTTTTCTTCCATTTCTCCACTGTCTCCTTGACCGATTGACTTGTCCACATTGTTTCCCAGTCCACAAGCCAGTTTCCCTTCTTATTCCCAGCCTTCTGTCAAGTGTGGGTCTCTAGCACCTGTTTGCACAGTGCCTTCACGACAGGGGGATCGAAGATGTTGGAGGAAAGCGCAGACATGACGATTGAATAAGGTCCAATGAGCTGGTACTCTGCTGGGAGAAGGCGTGAAGGGTGGGACAGAGTGGATGCGATGAGGAGGGGCGGGGCAAAAGAGAGCAGTGGCCGTGGAAGGTGGTGGACAGAAGGTGAGAAGCAAGCGGAAACAGAAAATACTGGGAGATAATTGTTAGTACAACATTCATGCAAAGAGGAAAGGAATGAGACATAACAAGAGAGGTGCACCTTTTCGCCGTGCTGCAGAAGCACACTCACAGATCAGAGAATAGAGGATGTCGGAGGAAGCTAGGTGGATGAGAAGATGGGGAAGGAAAGCGTGGCGGATGGGTAGATGGAAGAAGGAGGAAAGGACTTGCACAACTACACCAGTCCTTTCCTCCGCCTTTGCTTAGGGTTTGTGGGTCCGTCCTTCTTCCTTCTTTTCCTCATTCCATTCATGCTTTCTTCTGAGAACTCTTCTCTTCTTTCGAAGGAAGATTTGGCCATGTTTCGTGGCCTCGGACATGTGGCGCGCCTGATGTCGACCAGTTTCCCCGCAGCACAAAACTGGTCGACCAGTTCTGGACCAGTTTTAACCCCGATAGTCTCCGACCCCTTGGGCGACAGGTCTGCCAACGACGCCACCGCGAACAAAAACGTTCCCTCCTTCCCATAGACTTCATAAAAGCACTGAATTGTGTGCCTGATTTCCAACTCTGTAGCTTTATTTCACTGTAGGGTGTCGACTCCAATTGAGCATCTATTAATGAGTTTGAAACTGAAATCACTTGCAGAGAGATAGGTTAGGAGAGTATAGGAGATGGAGGATGGTGGTTCTACTTGAGACAGAATATCAACAGAAAGGAGAAAAATGGGGAGAAGGATGGGAGGCCAGTTCAAATCTAACTAAAATGAGATTTGGTACAAATGAGAAGTCGTCTAACAGGATATATTAATTTTTTCTGTCTTTCTGTTAGGCTCACACTATGTGCGGTTGCCGACGGGCAATGCGTCTGTAGTGGAGATAAACCTAAGGGCATGATATGACATGAAGACTAACCTGTAGTAGAGATAAACCTAAGAGAATACTCTACGGTCACCCACCTCCACTACTCTCTGATCTATATACAAGCAGAATAACACTGCCACAAAATGTAGAGTAGAGCAGATGAAACATGTAAGAGAACTAAGAGGGGAAAGTGACAGAGGGATTACAGGCAGCAAATTAGAGGAGAGTAGAACAATTGGGCTAAGTGGTGATGCAGGCACAAATGGGTGAATGGGTGACCGGGCACCGGTTTGTACTGCATGCAAGTAGGCGACGGGAGACGTAGAGTGGTGATGGGCGCCGATTTGCGGGGAACGCAAATGCGCATTAGGAGAAGCAATCCGGCAAACGGGCGCCGATTTGCGTAAGATGCAAACCTGATACTTTCTACTAGTCTCAGAGTGCCAGAAGAGCAGATTGTTCAAGATATCAGAAGTTTGGCATTCTAGCACATTGGACACAACATCCTACTGTTAGGGCAGACACTGTGCACAGTCGCCATCTAGTGATGAAAAGCCACTAACTCAATATAAAGACCTTTTTTATAATTGGTCCACTTAAAACCTTCCCTTTTCAACCATCGGCAAGCAGTGCTCAAAGCAATTCCTCGCTTCCCTGGCTTGTATTGAATATGAGGGAAAACGGAGATTTCAATGTAATGCTTTAGTCCTTTCGGCATCTGTTGTTCCAGCTCCATCTGAGCATATTTATGGTTTTCCTGTGGGATAAGTGTGGAGAGAGTATAGTTGCGGATCTTGGTTGGGTCCATGTTCCATTTCTGCTCGCGGAGCCATACACGCATATCGGCACAAAGCTTTTCATCATTCAGCAGGCTGTAGGTCTTTACGTGCCGCCCTGGAGTCACATTCAGTAAAGAAATGAAGGTCAAAGTTAAACACAGACCTCTGTTCGAGACCGGAACCTCTCCTGTCTCCTCATAATGTCTCTTGCTCCTTCCATTTCGCACTCTCTTCCTTTGTGCGCTTATTAAAATGGCGACCTCTGTAGCAAGGAGGGTGTCAGGTCTTCTTCATCTTTTGTCCTCAAGTGCTTTCCATCCGCTATCGTGCTTTGAGTCAAGGTGGAACAGGAGAGAGGAGCCAAGGCGGAATGCAGATGAGTGCAAGCAGATGAGGAATTAGGTGATGAAGACACAGGGAGGTGTTGACAATCAATTTCGTACTCGTTGTCTTCATTAGAAAGGTCTACAAAGTTGTCATTGAGAGAGTTTGGAAGTGAGGGAGAAGGAGTAGGGATGGCAGTGATGGAGCAAAGACTGTATTATAAAGCCGAAGTCATCCAGCTTCATACAATTTCTGTGAAGAAGCATCAGGGTCTGAAGCAATGACAAACAGACATACTGTGCCCTCTTTTTTCGCTCCTCCTCATGCCTCCATTTTGTCGTCCTCCCTTGCTAGTGCTCCAACTTTGAGTATCCAATGCCGGCTGTCCTCGCTCTCTTCAACCAACCCTCTCCAACCTCCCACTGTTCTTTATCCTTTTCCTTCATCAACTCATCATAAACAGATCCTGGAAGCTCATCCAGAACAATGAGAAGCTCCTCTCGACGCTCTCTTGTCAGTGGCACCACCTCATCCTCAAGCATCCAGTCCCCCATATCCTCCTCCTCTGAATACTCCTCTTTCTCTTCAGCTTCATCATTACCAATCACTGATTCCCGCTCCTCATCAGCATCCACCTCTTCATCTCCTTCACGTTCCACGCCGTACCATGAGAGAGAACCGGATCAATTGGACTGTTGGAGGATGAAATCGGCAAGTCAGCCTGAGAAAGTGAATCGATTCTGATAACCGGTACTGGCAGAAGCATTGTGAGCAGGTGAGAAGGAGCATGAAAGCAGAGAAGGACAAACCAATCACTGGGCCTGCAGCCTGCAGCCATTGGTGCATCCTGTGAATTGACCTTGAGCGCAGGCAGAAGATTAGCAAATGGTGCTGCTGCTGCTGTCACCACATCATTTTTCTTCTTTGTGAGGTTGGCTTGTCGTGCACGAAGGGCTTGCTGCTTCCGTTGAGCCTGCCCTCTGGTGGGTCTCCCACCAGAGTCATTGGTCATGTTGATGCTGAATAGTGGAAGGTGGTGGAGAGCTGTAAGAGAGTGAAGGGGGTTACAAAGGCAAAGTGGCAAAGAAGCAACAGGAGAGATGTGGGAGAGAAAAGCTGGGAAAGACTGGGATGGACGGACAGACAGATATAACGCCGCATGGTGGGGCAGATGTTTCACATAAAGTTAAGGTTCTTGCCTTGAAGCCGTCGGTTCCGGCGTACAATGGCATGTACAATGACGGCACCGGTAGTCACCTGATTTCTGTTCCAATTTCTGAGCAGAAAAAAAGAACTTATCAGCGGGAAGAACTGCAATTGAAAATCTGTTTTGTAGTTTCCATCTAGACCCTTAAAGCAACATATTTACAAGAGGGATAGTCCATAAGGTTAGTATTGCATTTTGAGTTTCAGAATTGGACACTTTGGTTGGGACCAGGCGCTTTGCACCATATAGCGGAGACGCGGAGAATGTGGTTTTGTTGAGCACAACTTCAAAACTCTCATTGTCATCCTATCCTCTAAGATTCATCAGTTCTTGGCATGAGTCATAAGACATACTTTAGATCACACCTCCCTCACCATGCACAATAGAATGAAATGTATTATACCATCATATCCCGTATGCTTGCTCCTTTCTGAACCTGCAAGGAAATTTTATTCTGAAAAGGTTGAAAAATGTGTTTTGTACTGGACTCGAACCCTTGAAAGTAAGAAAATAGCCAACTCTGTCGCTGCAATTCTGCCGAAACTCCCCTGCAATGAACGAAATTCCACCGCAGCAGCTGTGCCCTGAGTTGCCCTGCAGGGGATTTCTTTAGGCTAATTTCGATCATTTATCAGGTTGTGCACCCAAAGTTGGTGTTAGGGCTGACACTATGTACGGTTGCCGACGGGCTCCGTAGCGGAGATAAACCTAAGGGCATGATATGACATGAAGACTAACCTGTAGTGGAGATAAACCTAAGAGAATACTCTAAGGTCACCTCCACTACTCTCCGATCTATATATACAAGCGGAATAACACTGCCACAGAGTGTAGAGGAGAGCAGATGAAACATGTAAGAGAACTTGCGGAGTTAATAAGAGGAGAATAGACACAATTAGGCTAAGTGGTGATGCAGGCGCAAATGGGCGACGGGAGATGCAGAGTGGCGATGGTTCGCAAATTTGTGCAATGCAAACGCACGAACAGGCGCTGATTTGTGGGGAACGCAAATGGGCCATAGGAGACGCAATCCAGCGAACGGGCGCCAATTTGCTGTAAGATGCAAACTTGGCAGTTGGCTTTTGCTATTCATGAGAGAAGGAAAGCACTGACATGTAAGTGAAATATACCCTCTTACATGCTTCTGATGGCAAATTAGACTCATCCCATCTCAAGCAATAAAAAGGTGCTGAGACACAAATTCGCCAGCATGAAATCTTTCAAGGATATCCAAACAGTAGAGGGAACTGTCCATGAGAGTTTCAAGACCACATGTGTGGCTTAAAAAGTGATGAAGAATGGGTTATTGTCTTAATGAAGCCAGCACAGTCATAAATAGCTTTGCAATGCAATCTCTGTTTACATCCTGCAATTCGCCGGCGAACCAGAAGATTATGGCACAGCCATCATGAGCAACTCAGTGACGATTGTAAACACCTTCTATAGACAAAATATTGTATAGACAATCCAACGAATGAGCAAATTATCAGCCTCTATCTCCTTGAAATTGAAGATCTCCACCAGGCTCGTGGTAAATCCCTAAGTAACTTTGGACTACCACAACCCACAGACCACTACTTCAGGTACATATTCAGAAAGAGTTACTGTTATTGAGTCTGGACCAACATCATGCCTATGCATGGTTGTAGAAGCATGCAAATGGTGGATTATTTTTTGTCAATGGTCCAGGAGGAACTGGAAAGACTTTTGTTGAAGACCTACTACTCACCAGAGTGTGTTCAGCAGGGAAAATTGTGCTGGCAGAGGCCGCTTCCAGTATTCTACTATTCTGCTGGAAGGAGGATGAACAGCCCATACTCGCTTCTAGATCCCATTGGACATTGAATTCGGTTCCATCTACGGTGCTACGGCTCAAAGTGATTATAGTCGACTTTGTCGAGAGGTAGAATTGATAATTTGGGACGAAGTGGGAATAAGTCATTGATGATGCTTTGAAGCAGTTGACCGGATACTGAGAGATATGTGCAAGGTGGATGTGCCTTTGGTGGAGTTATTTTGGTTCTTGGTGGTAAGTGCATTAAGTCAAAAAGTTCATGTCTCATAAATAATTAGGTGACATGTAACAATGCCTCTCAGTCATCCTCAAAGCTTTACATGTGCAGATCGTCGATGTGTGTGTCATCACAAGTCCCTGTTGGCCAGCAGTTTGAGTCCTCCTTCTCACAGTGAACAGTGAATATACGCTTGCTGTGTTGTTAGGCTGAAATGAGTAGCCGAGACTTTGCTATTGCCTCCAGCTTTGCTGAATGGTTGTTGTCAGTTGGTAATGGCACAACTGATAACCTGGAAGACTGTGGCCATGGTCCATTGACGATGAAGGACCAAACAATAGTCTGGCGATCCCATGGTCTGGATGGTCTCCTGACTGATGTCTACCCTAGACTGAGCACCATAACCTAAGATGCCAATCCAGTTGAGTTGAGGCAATACTTTCCAGAGTACATGGTCCTTATAGATCGGAATGTTGATGTTGACATGATAAACAATCAGCTTATTTGACAATATGTCTCCTGACAGGAACAAATCTACCTTATGTTAGGGCTGACACTATGTGCGGTTGTCGGCGGGCGATGCGTCTGTAGTGGAGGTAAACCTAAGGGAATAGTATGGCGTGAGAAGACTAACCTGTAGTGGAGGTAAACCTAAGAGAATACTCTGAGGTCACCACTACTACATCTCAATGTAGATATATATAGTAAGGGCACTGCCATAAACTGTAAAGTATGTCTCATGAAACATGTAAAATAGCTAGGTCAGGAAAGCAACAAAGGGGATAATCGGAAATAAGATATGATAAGTAGAACAAATGAGAAAGGATGTCAAGACAAAAATGGTGATGGTGCAGACCGGCGAAATGTCTAAGGTTTGCTGAGTGGCGATTTGTGTGAGAAGAGAGAAAGTAGTGGCTAGCGCGGGTATATGCAAAGCGGCAATGGGTAGACGCAAGATCCTATGAAGTAGTAAAGTAGGTCACGTGACTTTGGATGGTGCATTTGGTAATGCGTATGGGCAAGCCTGACACCTTAGTGCTGACTGACCGATGGATGACAGTGAGAACACTCAATGATGCTTCATAGTTGAATACCTTAATCCTCTCAATATAATGGGTCTCCCTCTTCTATGTCATCATCTCAAAGTTGGAGCCCCTACCATCCTAATACAAAACCTCAATCCTTCAGCTGGGCTCTGTAATAGTACATAGTTGATCATCACACAGCTGCTCTCCTTGAGAATGCCATCATTATGGGCACATTCACAGGCACCTCAGTCCTCATCCCACACATTGCATTGGATAGCATGGTCTCCAATTCATTCCCCTTTACTTTATGCCGGTTTTATTCCCTGTCAAATTGTTTCTGTCTTACCATCAACAAGTCACAAGCCCAGTCGGTGATCAGGATGGCTATAGACCAATCGCTAACCAACTGAACTAAAAGAGCTAATGATGGGTGTTTACACCCATCCTGGTCTGTACTTAAGGTATATCAGGGGCTCGAACCCTGATATCAGTGGAGACTGTTGGATTGTATTTGGACACACCAGATTTTGCATATAAACAACGTTATGTAAGACTTGCTAGAGTTTCGAACACTAAGAATCTTTGAGTTTATTTACACCAAGTGCATGGGATAGTAAGAGGATGGAACATATAGTGTATAGAGAAGTTTTGAGTTTCACAATCAGATACATGAGCATGTAGACCTATAATGAAATCATATAGATTCTTACCAAAACCCATCTATTGCTCTAAGATTCATCAGTTCTTGACATGAGTCATAAAACATACTTTTGAGCATTCATACCTCCCTCAGCAGACACGTTAAAATGAAATGAATTACACCATCTTATTGCAAATGCTTGTGCCTTTCTGAATCTGCAAGGAAATTTTATTCTGCAGAGGTCAAAATGTGTTTCATACAGGACTCGAACCCTCACAGGGCCTTCTTGTGAGTGGGTTGGGTGGCGTGAGGGCACTTACACACTTGCTTGTTGTTACAGAGTATCACTGTCACGGAGGTGGAAACTGAGTAGCACTCCCCAATGTGCTTGCAGTTACTCACAGTCATCAATGCATCAAGTCTACAAGGAGAGATGGAGAAGAGTCGGAGCTCAATCTTCCTTCGTGGTTCTCAGCCGGCCTAGTCAGTCAAATTCCATTGTATGCTGCACTAAACACTTATACACGGGAGACATCAGGCTGTCATGAAGGTCGTCATGGATGGAAGAGTTTGTGGAATGGGCCAGTCGTGGTTGGAATGGAAGTGAAACCAACTCTCCAAGGCTGAAGGAGGTTGGCGTCGATTATGCTCCAGTACAGAGAGATAGGTGGAAGAAAAGCGGGTTAACGACTAATGTCTCTCCCTCACGCACGACTGATCATGTTGGAATAGGAATATCATTTGTGGCGCACTTGGGTTCGCCCATCTATATGTCAATTCTTGGTTAAGTCCT
The DNA here is from genome assembly GCA_021432655.1 of Atractiella rhizophila. NCBI lineage: Eukaryota > Fungi > Basidiomycota > Atractiellomycetes > Atractiellales > Hoehnelomycetaceae > Atractiella > Atractiella rhizophila. The sequence goes on from MU271621.1 coordinate 33,132, forward strand.
GTGGGAGTGAAGCAGCATGAAAAGATGGTTTTCGATTCAATTTTGTGATTGCTGTCCCAATCAAACTGACTGCATGACACTGTCTAACTCGGTGTATTTTTACTCAATTCAGTTTTGTAGTGAATGTCTGGCAACTCCCTCATTTTCTTCGCTGCCTGTTCAGGGGTAATATCTCTCTGAGCCTCTGCGAATAGTTCAAATCTATGTTATGATGTATGGTCAGAAGAAGACCTTAGAAGGAGCAGACAGAATTGACAAACCCAACCAGGAATTTCTTTACTTCCGCACTACGCAAAAGTGGAGGATAAAAAGAGACGTGGAACTGCACCCATTCTTTGTCTTCGCTCCCCAGCACTGGGGACTGATATAACCCCATCGAGTAGGGAAAGGAAGTCTGAAACAAATTGCTGTGTCCAAACAACTTCAGGTCTGTCGCCCCGTCAAGGCGGGAGAGACCCACTCCATCTTCCTCGTCACTTGTCCAAGTATCAAAGCGAGATCGCTCCGCTCTTCTTCCTTCAGATCCGCCACGTGAGGAATGTGCCTTCTGAAAGGAAGGATCATAACTTCATAAGGCCAAGTTGCCCAATAAGGCACGAGCGCGAGGAAGTGGGATTCATCCGTCGGTGTCACGATTAAGCGCGAACCTTCTGGCGAGGTGCGATAAGTGCAGAGCTCCTGGGATGCGTAAGTGAGGAGGAGACTGGGTCGTCCGTTATTCCTTTTCACCCTGTTGAAGAGGTGAGTCCAGACGGAAGAAAGAATACGAACAATAAAGGGATCTGTGATGATTTGGCATTTTCTAAATTGGCTTCTTTCATTGCGAACTCTTTGACAGAACGAAGGATCGCAGATGGGAGGCTAGGAATGTAGTCTAGCGACCAAGACTGCTCTCGGTTGGTTGACCCGTTAATAAGACAGAATGAAACGACGTACCTGTCCATGAGGATGAGGATTAGAGCATCCCATCAGAGCGCCTTTATTTTCGAATCTACACCGTCCTCAGCACTTTCGCCAGAGGTATTGACAGTGCATACATCTGGATATACTTAATCCACTCTTGTTTCTCTGACACATCCTTATACAGTACCTGCCTGCTTTTCTTTCGATTTAGTCTGGAGACAGAGTAATATGACGAACCAAGCTGTGATAACTCTTACCCTCTCGTCGTCTGACATCTCGGCGATCGTTAAGTTATGTTTTGGAGAGAAACAGACAACATGACATTTTCCACGAGCTGGAGCAGCTCTGAAGAGGTTTGCTGTCCGCATGAACGGGTTCAGATGTACAGCATGGATAGAATACAAATGCTGACTTGCTGTGGCGGCTTGCGTCGCGTCTGTGGTTACTGTAAGATCTTGTACAGCAGCATAATCGTTCTGTAGCGCCGCGGGCGTTAGTAATTCCAACTATCCTGCAGTTCTGCAACAATGGAGGACGCAACAACTGAGATGTAGATTCTTCAACGCTGGAATGGTGCGGTACCCATGTAGTCCAGAATGTGTCTGCTGGACAACGACAGACCGTAATGCTACCCAATGACTACTTCATCACTGGAACAGTAGATGAAGGGATCTGTGTCTACTGTGGCTCTAACACGCGCACAAGAGAAATATGCGGTTGCGCGGTTCCTCTCCCGCTGCTGCCTTCCCCCTCAAATTCAAGTGAAGATAACAACGTACCTCAAAAATCCAAGTAGTCTCATACTTTTCATTCTTAAGCCCTCCGGCTCTTTCATTCCCGGGGCATAAATAGCATTTTGGATCAAATTCAGGGCGATCGTCAAGGACAGGAGGGTTAGTTTCGCCCTGCCACGGCCTTTTCGTGCGATGCGCTAAGAATCGCCAACATATCAACATATCATCAGTAAATGCGTCTATGGAAGTGAGGGAAAGACGAACGGGAGCAGAGCACCCAAGTTTGTGTAAGGGGATTGAAACGTCTGTGAGCGTGTTCAGTGGGTTCGAAAGGAGTAGACATCTTGCAATCTTGCAAGAGACTTGGGAAAAAAATTTAATGAATCCAAGATAAGGGTCTCAATCAGCCTCGTGAGTGACGGCATCAGTCACGTGGTAATCTGGAAGAAATCCAGAGAGAGATGGACGCAGCTAAAATATTAATGTGGTCAGTAAAGTGCACACAGGTGCAGAGAAGCCAGAAGCTGGAATGGAGACACTTTTTGGATATTATTCCGAGTACAACGGATCTACACACACATTTCCCTTCACGGTCGTCAGAATGTACCTCTTACAGCTTTATCGATACACTCAGCAACATATTCAATGTTCTTCGTATTCAGACCAGCCATCGAAATCCTGCCGTTGCCAGTCATATAGACGTGCCCTTTTTTCACAATTACAGCCACTTGTTCCGCTGTTTCCAACGTTAATTTTAATATCAGTTTTGGAAGTAAATGAGATGGACGAACGATTGAGACCAGTGAAACTGAACATTCCAATTTGCCGACGAATGTGTTCCCAGTTCCCGCTATCTCCTAGAGGAGGAGTTTGGTATTTCTGAGTCAAAAGATTGTACAGAGTCTCCCTCGTCCAGATGATCCGATCTGCCATCTCCTTCACGTCCCTCTTCCATTCTTCAAAGAGTTGGGGATCATTGAGAATCTTTGACACCTGCGCCATTAAAATTCAGAGTCCCGAATAGGAATGCGGAGGCAGTAAAAGGAGACGAACGATTCGTGCTCCGAAGGTCGGCGGGTTTGAGATCTCAACTCTACTCAGCACACTGAGTTGACTCTGAAGCCTCGCTTTCCCTCCCACACCGTCACCAGCCGTCGACGCAATGAGATTCAGACATCCAATCCGCTCTCCATATAACCCAGCATTCTTCGCGTACGACTGGCAAACAAGCATGGGAACGTTAAGGTCTGCAAAGAGCCGGACGGAGAACGCATCGTTGTCCAGAGAACCCGAAGCGAAGCCTTGATATGCGCAATCGAAGAAGGCAAAGTGTTTCTTGCGCAGGAAGATCTCGGCGAGTTCCTTCCACTGCTCTGGTGTGGGATCAACGCCTATTGCCACCTGTTATTCCATGTTCGTGATTGGTCAGGAATGCCGCTACTAACCGGTGGGATTGTGCGCGCAAGCGTGCAGGAGGAAGATGCTGTGGTTCGGCGCCTCCTCTAAAGTCTTCGAAAATCCCTTCATATCTAAGGCGATCGTCTTGGGATCATAGTATGGATACTTGGTCGCAGATATTCCAACATTCGCAAAGATAGGTTCGTGATTCGCTGAACCAGCCTAAGTTCTCAAGACGCCCAGATAAGTTCAAAAGAACACGCACCCCAAGTAGGGTTTGAGATATAAAGCTTGACGCCTCCATGAGGAGGGAGTCCAGGAGGTCTGTAGTAGCGAGCCAGGAAAAGTGCTCCGAGGTGATTCGCCCCAGTCCCAGAGATGGTCTGCACGCTGGCGACGCGATCCTCTTTGATTACTTTGTGGTTTTCCCCAAAGATGAGTTTTGCTGATGCAGTGGTGAAGGAGGGGAGACCGGTGATGGGGAGATACTCGTGATCGATACTGTCATCCGATGCGAGAAGAGCTTTTACCTATGCAATGTTTGTCAAATCAAAGTCAAATTCAGTCGCTTCAGGCAGGGGATTAGATTATGGCGTTAAGCTCGCTTCAAAGCTCATGGATTTTCCTACAAGCAAACAACTTTGCAAGTCGGTGTAGCCTTTCAACCGGCGAACGGTCATAATACCACCAACAAACGCGGTGTCCGCTCACTCGATTGACAGGGCAACGGTACTCAAGTAGCTCCAAGCTTCAAAACAGGGTACCACCTCCCGTCTGCACTTGATCGCCAGAAGTGTTCAGCTTACCTTCTTGACTACTGGCAGAACCCAAGGCTTTCCATCATCATCCCTGTAAGCTCCCACTCCAAGATTGACCTTTTTTTCGAAGGTGTCCGCCTTGTAAGCTGCCGTTATCTGGAATATTGAGTCTGGGGGAGCGAGGGGAGTGCCGGTGAACGGATCTTCTGATGCCATTTTGGAAGATGATGAAGAAGGAGAAAGATGGGAAGAGATCTGGGAGAGACGCGATTTAGACATTCTGTTATGTTTGCACTGAGGGAGCAGGAAGCAGAGACTACGCACAGCGAAGTAGACGGTCTTTTATTGTCGTTCCTCCGGATCCGAATTTCACAGGTCGGCGAAAATGCCGGGACGCGTTCACAACCTCCCCTGCAATTTCAGCTCATGTTACGGTTATGTATCCTCGACGAAACGCGGCCATCCGAGGTGCGGAATGGTGAACCAGAGATCGGTTTGGTTGCTAGGCGTACGCGCCTATGAGGAAAATGTATGACATACCTTCCTGTCGGTCAGTTCCGTTGGTTGGATGTATCAGACTGGGTTGCAATCTTCTCTCGATAACACAAAAGCTTTGCTGCGCTCTTGCCCTATTGGGCTTTCTGCCCAAAGCAGCTCATGTCACGTCGAGTGTTTGACTTTTGACTTCAAGTTTATTTCGCGCTTGAAATTTCATCGAAAGCTTCAATTTGCATATGCACGCCATTCACGGAGCCATACCAATGAGGCTGCATATCCTGTTGGACTTTATTCATATGTTGAAAGCAATCAAGAGGCAAACTCACCATAATTGACAGAAGCAACGATGATTATATGATTACTGTATGTCAAGGAGTGCGAAGATCTCGGTGCCTCTCCTTGTAAACGGCAAAACTTGCGTTTCGTGCGGAGGACATGTACTATTCTTTCTCCGCCAGCCCCGGAATCTGTATCGTGGAGTTCATGGCGTTCCCTGTTGCTTTTGTATCGTTTGCGTTCCAGGTCAAGTGTCCGCGTTCTCGTTCCCAGACTTCGGGGAGGATGCTGAAGTTTGGATGCAACGGGATGCAATCTGTCTTCAAGTTTGCCCAAGTTACAGTAGCTGGTGTACTACCTCAATGAATCCAAGGTCTAGGATCCAGGATGCAGGATGATCGAAGCGGTGGCAAGCTCCGGAACGCATGACGCCGATCCTACGTCGATGATTGACAATATCAAAATGAATGATGATGCGCTTTCTTCACACTGCTTCACGCCCGTATTCCTTTCCCATTGTATGGATTGCAATATTCGATGTAGTCGTTACATCATTGCCCTCCTCCTATAAAGCCTTCCAAAACGGAAACGTCGACAAATCCCAATCTCAGCCACTCTCACGACAAACCAACTTTCCAAAACAATGTCCGACATCGAACAACAACTCAAAGCTCCTCAACCTCAAGGTGAGGACCCTCGCACTGATGAGGAGAAGAAGAAAGACGATGAGCTCGCCGACCGTCTTTCTGTTTTGCTTGAGGATGCGAATGAAAAGGT
>MU271622.1:0-38362 GCA_021432655.1 Atractiella rhizophila
GGTCAACATAACAGAAATGAGTAGAACACGACCTGTCCACAAACAACATAAGACGAAACTCTTGCATAATAATTTGAAACCATACGCGACGGGACAAGACACTGCAGGCTACCGTTAGCTTTGAGAAAAGAGAGGATGGAACGGCATACTGTGATTGCATCCTTCGACCTTCTCCACATTCGTAGCACAGGCTGTTGTGAACTATCAGGATCAAAAAGGGTTTGGGTAGGGGGATATCGCACTTGGACACCGTTTCCAGCCCATAGTTTTCATCAAACTCTCCAGATCTTTCGCTCCGCACTCATGTTCCTCATTCATAGCACTGAGCCTCGCATGACACTGACCACACCAAAAGTACCCGCATCCAACGGGACAACCGTGTTTCTTTGCCTCCAGAAACTGATCTCGATCGACCAAAGCTTCCCGCTTACATCTATCCTTTTCTTAGCTATCCGCTGCATGACCAGGAGGGAAAGGCTCACGAGGGACATTTTAGAGGGATGGCGAAGAAAGAGAGTTCCAATTCGTCCCACTTTGACACATCCTCCTCAGTCTGAAACAGTATCTCCGCTTCATTCTTCATGAGCGAGAGCGCGCATCCACTCGCAGGACAAAGGATAGGGAACTGGCTTCCCCTCAGAGAAGACGTGAGGTATTTGTAGAAGCATTCCCGACAAGTCTTGTGTTTACACTTGATGTCCAAACCAAGGTCGTCCAAAGACTGCTCTTCAAAGCAAATGTTACATTCGAATGTCGTTGGAGGTGGTGGGACGTAAGAATACGGAGAACGCTGGCGTTCGAAGGATGATACTGCGCCAACATCAACCAGAGGCAGGAGGGGGTGGAAGGAATTTGAAGCTGAATGGCTAGCTGTGGATTGTGGAGACACGGCCCAAGGTTTAGGAATGGGTCGCGAAGGGGGATACCTCGCTGAAGAAGGACCAGGGATCGGCTGGGAGGTCGGAGGTGCTGGTGGTGCAGTTGTTGAGTTGACGGATGTTGAAGCTGAGGTCCCTTGAATGGAATGAGGGGTATGAGCTGATTCCATGGAAATGGTACTCGGGGGGCGAGGATTAGAAGCTGATGAACGCGACGGCGCGGGACTCGTCGACTCCGTTGAAATCCTGCTGCTGCCCTCATGAGACTGATGACCTGGTCCTGGGCCCGCCTTGGGAAATCTGACAGAGGTCACAGAATTGTTCCTTCCCAGCATAACGACTGTATCTTTCTTGTCCGACCTCCTCCTCCCCAGCCCAAACGTATCAATGATGCTTCCACTTGTCCTTTTCTCCTTCTCCTTCTCCTTCTCCTTCTCCTTGTCTCTCTCCTTCTTCTCTGCCTTAAACTTATCCAACCTCTCCTGCTGTTCAATAATAGCCAACACGTCGAACCCTCCTCCAAATCCCCTAACCTGAGGTTTCGGTTTCGGTTTCGGTGGTGGTGAGGGCCTCCAAACATTCACCGGTTTCTGCCCATGCGGTTGGACGCTTTCAGACTGGATCCTCAGCTCCTCCAGTTGGTTTCTTTCTTTCTCCCGATATCCATCCAACAGCCCATTCATGTCGTCCAATCGCCTGTTCAATCGTTCGACCTCCGTCGCACGCTCCGACTTGAGCTCCTGCAGATCCATCCGCGCCTGTAACGCTTCACAATTCGCAGCGAAGACCTCCGCCTTGTCCTCAGCCGTTGTTTTAAAGGAAGACCAATGTTGTTTCCCATTTTCCAAGGGTTTGGCTCCGAAAGACTGAAGCGACAGGTTGAATAAGAGCTCTGCTTGCCAGCCTATCTCTTCGTCTCCTGCATTCGGGGACAGGGTGGGGAACAGGTTGTTGAGATAACCCACGGCAGAGGGAATGGAGGAAAAGACTAGAAAGGCGGCGCCGGTATGGGTGGGACGAGGGTGGGAGTCAAATAGGACGATGGAGTGGTCGGAAAGATAGCACAGGAGTATGATCTCTGGCGGACGAGTGACGATAACTGCTGTGTTGGGAGAAGAGCTCATCTCCCTTTAGTCGAAACACATGTTTTCGAGAGGCTCAGAATAGATCGTGAGGGAGGATGGATAAACGTACGAGAGGATGTCCTCGAACGAATCGTCCGTTTTCGTCATCACCTCCTCTCCTTCTGTCTGCACAAGTGAGCGTTGGAAGAGGGGCATGGAAGAATGGATCATGTCTATATCCAAGTGTTTCTCCGACGTCCAAAATGCGCAGATATCCAAAATACCCTGTCCATCAATCAATGATGAGCCATCTGCTCTACGCCTATGAAGAGGGACGAACGTCAAGCAGCGGACCATCGATTTCATTTCCACCCAACTTCCTCGTCAATATCTCCCGTGCAGCATTCATACTTGCCAATCCACAAGCCGACATTCCACCTAGCGAATACTGGCTCCTCTCGCTCGTAATGATCCTCACATCCTCCCCCGTCAAATCCTCATCCTTCGCCCTACCCTTTCCCTTATCTTTAGCCAACAGTCCATGGCCAGCCTCACTATCGCTCATTCCCTCTCCGACAAATGTCATCCACTCTCTCATATTCGGAGTCGCAGCACCACCGCCCGATTCCTTCCTCCCTACATCCGTACCTTTCCTCCCCTGACCCTGAACCGGCGGAGGACTCGGCCCCAATCTCCCACCTTTCACCTCCTCCTCCGGAGACCCCAACGTCGCATAACCCGCCAAAGTAGCATCGTCCACACTCTCCCCGCTGTCGATGCGTGCATGCAACCGTGGTGGCCGCGCAGGTCCATGTGTGGGCGGCGCGGCGCGTAAGGAGGGAGGGGAGTCGGGAGGAGGGGACAGCAGAGGGGGGACTTCTTCGGGACTCGAATCGCTGGCGGTTGTCGAGGGTTGTTGCTGCGACATGGACATGGATGGGGGCTTGGGAGGGAGCGGTGGACGGGTCACTTGGGATGTTGTGGGAGCCGTCGGTGTTCGTTGACGGGAAGGAAAAGAGCCTGGAAGGGGTGGGAGGAATGGTGTGGGACTTTGACCCAGGCCGTTGGGTGGCGGATGAGTTGATAGATCCTCTTGAGGAAGATAGTAGAATCCGGTAGGTTGTGATGGGTCGGAATAAACGCCCAACGGTTCGGAATGGTGATGTTGAAGCAAAGGAGCTTGATAAGGAGAAGTTGGATGAGGATATTGTTGAGGATGAGGTGTTTGCTGGTGCGTCGTCGCAGAGTGGGACGCGGAGGACGATTCAGACGCATATCGTCTGCTGAAAGGGAGAGGCATCGTGTTATTTCTCGGAAGTTGGGGTTGCTGTTGCCGTGAAGAGTTTGGCGGTCTGGCAGGGATCGGAAGTGGAGGCGGGTCTGGGTTTGTCAGAAGGAGCCGCCTTTTCCCTTCTTCGGGAGAGGAGGATGGTGTTTCTCGTGGAGGACGGGAGCTGGATATCCTTGGAGGACGAGGGAGAGGTCGATATCCCGGATAATCTCTTCTCGCGTTCGCGTACGCGTGCGTGGTAGGCGTGATAGTCGAATATCTCCTCTGGGATTGGGCCGGAGGGGAGAAAGTGTCTTTCCTTGCTCGGAGGCTGAAGGATTGGGAATACGGCCTCGCAGTATCTTTTGAGCTCGAACTAGGGATATTGAATTGGGCACGGTGTCGACGTGCGGCGAGGAGCTTATCGTACGTCACTTGTAAACGGTCGATGTTCTGTGAACATTTGATTCCAATCAGCCCTCATTATGTGTGGAACGAGGTGGACGAGCGGTGCAAGCACAAGGGGATAAAGGAGGATAAAGGATAGACATACGTGACAGAAAGCAGCGTAATCCTGCTGATTCGTTCGCGCGTCTGGCCGCGCTTTCAGGGCGTCTCTAAGCCTTCAGTCCAACCATTTCAGCACTCTGCGATCCTCAACCACCTTCCGAGTAGGAAGAGTTAACCATAAAGGAAGGGGCATACCGAATGGCTTTCGCAATGCTCAAGAAGGCTTGCTCTTGGTCCTCAGGTCCACCTTTTGCTGCAGCCTCGACTCCGAGTTGCACGAGCTTGTTTCCGACCTGCACCCAGTGAGGGAGTGGGTAGGCGTGTATGTCGTTTCTGAGCCTGTCTTCGAAGGCTGATAATGCCTCCATACCGAAGGCGAAGAGGAGGAGAATTTATGCGATTTGACAGGTATTCTTGTTAGAGAACGTGTTTCGATCGATCGGTCTCGACTGGACGGGAGAGGGGAGAGTGGGTCGTGCGAGTGACCAGACGTGAGAGACTCGACCCCGTAGATGTCGTTTCTTTCCGGTGCCTTGTCGTCGTCGCTGCTCCCAGAATCCAGAAAAATATGAACAAGGTCCAAGTTTCGACGGCCATTGCTGTGTTGTCCTGGTGTTGTTTGTTCATGTTCGCGTATGAAATCAAATTCACTCCGCCCTGTCATAGTTCGGGGCGTTCTTTGGCAGCCACGTCCACAACTTTGGCTGCTTAGAATCGGCAAACAACGAAGAAGTGCAAGAGGTCCATGACAAGGGCGATAGAACAAGCTCTTAGACTTCGTACATAACACTCTGCGACTGATTCTTACTACTTTACCACCCACGAATCGATAAAATCCCAATGACCGCTTCAACCGGCTCAAAGGCACACGATTCGATGCTTACCGCTCGAAAAAGTAACAAGAACATCGCTTTGGACGTCGCTGACGCATTGGAGGGCGAGAAGGCTCCTTTCCTAGCTGGAGATGGAAAGGAAGTCGAAGTGGAGGTGGAGAGCGAGGGACTGTCAGCAAGAGAAAAGAAGGCTATGGGATTGTTGATCGTTCTTTGTGCGTTTCTTCGCTCCCGCTTTAACTGGGTAGAACTGGGTCTGAGTGTGCGTGTAAAGATCTCCTGCAAGGAATTCCAGTCGGTCTGGCTTTCGGCAGCGTTCCGTTCCTGCTCAGAGCAAGACTGTCATACTCACAAATCGGCTTCTTCTCCTTCTGCACCTACCCCTACTCCCTCAAACTCCTATGGTCTCCTATTGTCGACTCTTTCTTTATCAAGAGCGTAGGAAGGAGAAAGAGCTGGATTATACCCGTTCAGCTCATTGTCGGAGCATGTTTGTTGTGGGCGAGCAAAAATGTCGAGGCATTGATTGATCAGGTGCGTGTCTCTCTGGTTTGTCATTGAAGTTTTATTGAGGAATCGGTTTCAGGAAACGCCAGATGTGAAAACCATTACTTGGCTCTTTCTTATCCTTGTTTTCTTTGCCGCAACCCAAGGTCTGTCCAGCTCCTTACTCTCGCATAATAATAAGTCTTCTCACCAATGAACTTGCAGACATAGCAGTAGACGGCTGGGCGCTCGAGCTGCTCGACCGTCCCAATCTCTCCTACGCCTCCACAGCTCAGACCATCGGCTTGAACATTGGCTATTTCCTCTCCTTCACCGTCTTCCTCGCTTTCAACAGCGTCGAATTCTCCAACAAATACTTTCGTCCCTCCTCTGCACCGCTCGATTACCCATTACTCTCCCTCCCTGCTTACCTCCATTTTTGGGCTTACGGGTTTTGGATCGTCACGGCTTATTTGGCGTTCTTTCAGGCTGAGGTAAATGTTCTCGCTGTCGATTGCTTTGGATGAGCATCCACTTTTATTCATGACTGACTGGCGTGGGTACAGGCGCCTCCGCATGAAGAGAGCGATGACATGGATGTGAAGAAGGTATACAGCATCATGTACAAAATAATCAAACTCAAACGTCCGTCATCCCTCGTCACCTCTTCACAATTGAATTAGTAATGACTTGTGACGAACAGACGTCCAAGCCCTCCTCCTCCTCCATTTCATTTCGAAACTCGGAATCGCGGCACACGAAGCGGCCACCTCGCTCAAATTCCTGGAAAAGGGGATCAAGAAGGAAGACCTCGCATTGGCCGTCTTGATAGACTTTCCGCTCCAGATATATTTGGGCTACCAAGTAGGCAAACAGACGAGGGGGATGGGGAGTGCTTTGACTCCGGTAAGTTCCGCTTTCATAGGTGTAATGCTTCACAATGAAGATTGAGAGAACTGACGGTTTTGATGCGGATAGTGGGTGTGGTCTCAATGGGCTCGTCTGGTCTGGGCGGGATTGTTTATGATCGAGATCCTGAGTATACCAAAAGATGGATCGGGAAACATTGGACTGCCTTTCTTCATCATCATCATCCTTTCCACCATTGGATCCAGCTTCGTAGGGTCCGTTGTTTGTCCTTTCCTCCTGAGCAGTAACACAAAGACTGATGGTCGCCATGAATGTTGGTCGTTCAGAACCGTCAATTTCGTGGGCATCTCTGCATTTCATACCCAGATTTCAGACCCTCTCATCGGCGGAACATACATGACCGTACGTGCCTTTCCTATCCTTTGATCTGTTAGTTGACGTTGTGGATGATGCAGCTGCTGAACACGGTCTCTAACCTGGGAGGTACTTGGCCTAGATATTTCGTCTTGAGAGCAATAGACGCGGTCACAATCGCGACCTGTCACGTAGAAGAGAAGCACCTGTTCACCGCGAACGTGGAGAAGAATGTCCCAGGTCCGTTCTCCTCCATATCGACGACTTGCTGACTCAACTTCGGTGTGTGTATTAGCGGAAGAATGCTTCTCGGAGCGAGGGAAGGAACAGTGCGCCGCCATCGGTGGAACTTGTGTCGTAGAGAGGGACGGATATTATGCCGTCTCGTGCGTATGCATCGCGATCGGATGTGCGTTGCTCTTGTTTATCATCCAGCCGGCAGCGAAGAGGTTGCAAGGTCCGTTCCCTCATCTATTTCCTTATTGAGTGAAGATCTGACGGATGTATTTGATTGGATAGCCCTACCACCGAGCGCTTGGAGGGTCAAAATGCATGAAAAGTAGCATTGCAAGCATTGTTTACTGTTCCGTGTAGATTTCTTGGGAATGTGGCATATCTATTGCATTTCATTTGTTGAATCAAGAACTCTAATTCCCTTACATTTGAGAAAGGAAACTGATCGAGTACTGATCCCCAATGCAAGAGGTAAAGACAATCTTATCACGTGCTCCGTTCCGTCACACGTTCGCTTGATGCCCTGAACTGAACAATTGCAACGACCTCCGTTTCCTTTAGCTAGGTCATCAGCTCGCCAGACGAAGGTTTATCCGAGTATCCATCTGCAACGCAGCTTTCCCGTCAGCTCTAGCTCAAGTTCAACCATTTCCTCCCTGACTCTTTGCAAGCTCAAGCCGGGCACAGCATAAGTTAGAACATGGAATGAGCGTTCGAACGTCTCTTGAACTCGAAGAAATGGCCAGAGAGGAATCTACCCTGGCAGGACTTGGATATGGGGCTGATGAGGAGTCGAACGAGAGGGACAGGTTGTTAGGGGATGAAGAAGGGGACTCGGACATATTGGATGGGGAGCATTTTGAACACGTTACGCCTTTGGAGGAGCAGGCATTCAAGAGGAAAAAGAAGGGGTACTATGTCTATTCTACCAGTCTCATTGTGCGTCTTCCTTTGCCATATTGCTCTCATAGAGAAATCTGACTTCATGCAACAACGAAGGTATTCGATCAAATCGCCGTCGTCCTCTTCTTACCCCTCGTTTTGGAGGCACTCGCCAAATCCAAAGGCTTCTTAGCGCCAGACCACACCATTCCCTGCATTCAAGATCCTTCAAGCAACCCCTCCCCGCCTACAGACCCACATCTTCCACCAACAAAGCATCCCCGGTGCTCAGTATGGCTATTCGGCACTTGGATTGACACAGCGAGCGTCAGCCTCCTTGTTTCCTCCACAGCTATGCTTCTCGGCGCGTTCTTCGTCATTGGGCTCACTAGGAAGGCGGGTAAAAACCCGTCAGTGGCCTCTCAGGTAGCTGTTTCGAAGCACTGATTGTTGGGGCAGAATCCCGTACGGTTCTAACCGCTACTACGCTTGTTGGATCAGCCGCTGCGGTCCTCATTCTCATAGTCCCTCTCGAATCTAGAATATGGTGGTTTGCTGCTCCCCTCAATGTAACAACCAACGTGTGTTACTCCATTTGTGGCGTAGTCTTTGGATCGCATCTCGGTAAACTCTTCTTTCCCTTCGCAACCGCGCTGGTGTCGCTCATTTCTTTTGTCGGTGAAGTGGCATTGGGGAGGACGGCAGAACGAATTGAAGAGGAGCAAGGAGGCAGAAAATCTCCGACAGCTGAGACTGTAGCAGAAGTCAGAAAGGCTTCACCAACTTCTCATATTGCTTCCAGGGCATTTGCATTCGGGTACTTCGCAGGGACGGCTTGTGAGCCTTAGCAATAGTGATGGAGGTATACACTGACCGCAGAGGATAGCGCTTCTTGCTATGCTTGCTCTCGTGTGGGCAACTGGGGCCACCACTCTCTCCAGCCGCCTGGCCACAGCGATTTCTGGGCTGTATTGGGCAGGCGTTGGCACAGGTCAGTCGCCATGTTGGCCAGCGCGACATTGCTCATGGACTGCTAGTTGGAAGCACTCTCTTGTATGGACCGTCGTCCAAGGTAGACCATGAGGCAGATGAGAGGCACTGGACTGAAGGCTTTCGAACGGTCTGGGAGATGATCAAATGCGCTCCCGACTTGCAAGACACATTTGTCTACCTCATTTGCTGGATCCTGTTCTCGGACGGCTTTTCCACTTTCGGTAACTACCTCTTCTCATTCTCTCTTCCACGTCATTGCCGGAGTCTCATTCATTATCGTCGTTCGTTCTAGGCGCCGCTGCTATCTTGTTTGGCCGCACAACCCTCGGCCTTTCTTCCTCCGCTTTGACTTTAGTAGCCTTGATTGTCCCCATCTTTGCAGTTATTGGCGCACTTGTTTGGAGACAGTTGCAGCATTCATATTGGAAATGCACGAATCGCGTTATGCTGCAACGAATCCTCTTCGCTGCTTCTCTTGTTCCCGCCTATGGTTTGTTTGGAGCAGTGGTAGAGAAGTATGGGTGGAGTTGGGGAGGAATCACGACTGCTTGGGAGCTGTACTTTTGTGCCGCTTTCTTTGGTGAGCTTCCTGGACTTGTGGAGGGGCTGAACTGAAGTATGCGCAGGATTTATTCTTGGAGGATACGAAGTTTATGCTAGGTTAGTATCCCTCAGTGATGGTCCCGTGTAGCAGTTCATACCCAAAACCAGAGCACTTCTTTCGGAACTTATACCCGTCTCTCATGCGTCTCAGTTCTTTGGCATGTTCGCTATTACCTCCAAAGTGCATCTTTCTCCCCCGTCCCGGTCCCTCTGCTGTGTTTACAAATGTTGCGCCTTAGTCGTCAGCTTTTATTGGTCCGCTATTTCTGTCGGTTATCACCACAAAGACCGGTAGCCTGCGACAAGGGTTTTGGTTTGTCCTCTTCACCTTCCTTCTCCCCACCGCCATTCTGCTCTTTGTCAACCCCGAAAGAGGGAGGAGAGAGGCGGACGCGTGGGGGGAGAAGAAGATGAGGGAGTTGGAGAGGCAGGAAAGGAGATAATGTCGCAGTAACCGTGGGAAACAACGGCGTGCAATGCAATAGGACTTGGGGATTCTTGAACTTGTGCGTTTTTCATTCCGTTTCTGAACTGCTTTTGCCACATTCTCCAAACCCTGCCCGTCAGTTCAGTGTTCCAGCTATGATGTGCCTGTCCCGTTGCTGTTTCTCGATTGGACCCCGTCGACGACTCCGTGATGGGAATGAATTACTTAGGATTTCTCCATCGAATTACTCCATTGTGACATAACATCCCATGCCCAACGAGCAACTTTGCTAGGGTGTTACTGTTCCATTCAATGTCCGATGAAAAAGACTAAATTATCTTGAGTTCAAGATGAGACCATCCTGTTTAAGACATTATAAGTTAAGGAATGTGAGCAAATCATGCGAATCACTTCCCGCATGTAGTTCTGGCTCCTTTGTATCACATTTCATAACCGTCCCTCGTTTTCCAATCTTGAAAGGACACAATTGGAGACAGTAGCATAATTCGACGGGTTGAGTGGGTTAGCGCCATTACATTTCCCTGTGGTGTATAATCCAAAAAGACGAAATATCTCATTGGCATTCCCATCTAACATCATTCAGAATCCATAGACGCTCTTGAAGTCAGACCTCGTTCCCACGCAATGAACAGTGGATCCAACGGTAGCTTGCCAGAGGATATTTCCGCTGCATTCGCCTGCGCTGCCAAAGAACTGCAGCACATCTAACATCATTCAGAATCCATAGACGCTCTTGAAGTCAGACCTCGTTCCCACGCAATGAACAGTGGATCCAACGGTAGCTTGCCAGAGGATATTTCCGCTGCATTCGCCTGCGCTGCCAAAGAACTGCAGCGTCTTCGTTGCTGAGCTGGTGTAGGTGTGGCCCCATTTGGCGCCAATGGGAACACTCGCACATTGTCCTAGGGAGGCACAGTTAGTTTATTATCATTCAATCGACCGAAAGGTAAATTATAAACCTTCGACAACGGTGGTGCCCAAGTAGGTTCCTTGGTCACAATCGTTTCCGGTCCACCAAGCTACACTCCTATCAGAAGGTTGCTACGCAATTAATGAGAACAGCTCACTGATTTCGAGTTTGGCTGTCGCGAGAGTGGCAGAGAGGGCCGTGGCAACGATTGTGCTGAGTTTCATGATATTTCTACCTCTGATTAGATGGCTACGAGTGTTAGGTGTCCCTGGGTGAAGTCTTAACTGCTGCAAAACAATCCCTTTATATGTCGCTTCTGCTACACGCACAACTTTACGATACACTGAACGTGAATACATGCCTCACCATGGCCAAGTTGGACAACGAACGATGCTTCAGGAATGAAAGCTCGAGGAGAGATCTTACTGGTAGCGAAGGCGGCAAAGTCCGTTTCGCTGTGTGGGAGATTCGTGACCCGTCTAGAGATGTGCAGGAATATCTCAAAGGATCTTCATCAGTTTATTCCGCTCTACAGTATATCCCACCATCCGCCCCTCCCGAAAACGTGTAGAGCCAGCAATTGCCGCACAGGGAGGCTAGAAGTACAGTTGTATCGGAGGGATTTGCAGGGGAAATGGATCAATATCTTAAAAGGATCTCCTGTATGTGCAAAGGATCATACTCCCCAGCCGACAGTAATAAACCGGCTTGAACCTTGAAGCACATTCGCTTCGGATCTCATTGAAGATATCTCGCTGCCTTTGGTCGAATTCTGGCAACAACCATCTATGTCATGGTCGTTGGCACTTTGAACCTAGAGTAATGCCAACCCGAGGGCGACTGCCTGAGGCTAGCGGACACCACTGAAGTTTGACCCATGATAAATAGATGCCCCTCAAGTTAAATACTAGGTAGATTGGCAGATTCTGAAGACGAATAAAGCGGAAGTAGTACCGTAGTCTCCGCTCACTATGAATTACCACACGCGAGACGCAGCCGATCGGAGTCGATTGATCTTTCTGAGCAACGACCAACCCCTGTAGAACTTGATTCTTGAAGTAGAAAACTACTGAGACACCGGAGGTGTCTATACTGTTGTTGTTATAGACTTGTACTATCTCTCCGTGGTGGCGATGGATGTTGAGGTGCTATTACCAGCTTCCGAGTCGTCCATCAGTCCACTTGTCGACTTCGCTGCTGGGACACTAGGAGGTGAATTTTTCTGATTTCTTTAGCTGCCTTTCTCATGATGCCGTTCGATGCAGGGATAGCAGGTCTTGTAGTAGGACACCCTTTCGACACTGTCAAAGTGAAACTGCAATGTCAAACAGAGAAGGCTCTTCAGTATCGAAATGCTGTGGGACTGTTTTCAGAAGGTACTCAGATATGAAGGGGTTCGTTCCTTTTCTTCCTATTAGAACAAACCATGACGATTGTCTGAAAAGCACAGATGAACGGGTTGTATAAAGGCATCGTACGAGCATTTCTTATAGATTTGATCATTTTCAGGGGCTGATTTATGGCGCAGGTTTCGCCATTGGTATATCTCCCTCCAAAATATCGTCGCATCTTACCAGGATTACAGGCTGGTGTCGCTTTAATGAACGCCTCCGTGTTTGGCTTTTATGGTCTCTTTCTTCGGCTTCAGTTACCAACAAATGATACAACACCTACCCTGACGCAAGTTACAATTGCGGGAATGGCTTGTGGCCTAACGACATCGTACGCCTCTCTCCCTACACCATAATTCGCTCTGATCGTATCGAACGGAACAGCTTCATAACCTCCCCGATGGAACTCTTCAAAATCCTCCAACAATCCTCTCCACCCTCATCGACTACTCCCTCACTCCCTTCGCTGCTCTATCAGCTGTTCCCTCGTCGAATGTGGCGCGGCCTCGGGGCAACGATGCTTCGAGACTTGGGCTACGGTCCTTACTTTCTGGCGTACGAAAGCGCCAGACGCACCTTTGGTGAGGGCAAGGTCGAATTGCTTCTCGCTGGTGGATTTGCTGGCGTCGTGGGTTGGGCAGCAACATTCCCTATGGATGTGGTGAAGACGCGGATCCAGTCATCACAACCTTACGTCTCCACTTCTAGAGCAGGCGATTCAGCTTCGCTACTGCCTCATGATAACAGTCAGGGTACAAAACAGTATCGCACTGTTCTCGGCACGATTGTGAGGAGTTACAAAGAAGAGGGATGGAGAGTTTTCTTTCGTGGATTGGGTGCGACGTTGCTCAGGAGTATACCTGTCAATATGGTCTGTCCATTGTTTGTTCATTCTAACTCTGACAAGAGGTACTACTGTAGGCAACTTTTGCTGTCTACGAGACTTGCATGGCATATTTTCGCTAGAAGCTGTACCGTTGAATTATTACAGCAGACATCATGGTATGTGGCTCGCTGCCCCTCCCGATTTATTGCGAGCTCAGCCGATTATTTTCAGTGGAAATGCAATATTTATTTCATTCTCCATGTCATGAAATGCATGAATGAACCTGCGTGAACTGACGGCGACTTGAAGAACCCCGTGCCCACTTCACCGCTACTTGACGCAGCAAACGCGTTTGAGGAAGAGGTAATCTGATCACATCATGTTCGGACTCCATTTTTGTGACGACTTGTCTTGAGCCACACGACCCAGTCGTCACCGCTGCACGGTGGTGGAAGTTGTCGGAGACCAGTGATCACGCCGTCCGAGCTTGGAGGCTTGAGCTTTCCGCACCTGCACTTGTTGTCAGCATTCGCGGAGGACGGATAAAAGAAAGATCTCACAATGAAATGGCAGTGTTTGGAGTATGGAAGCAGGGATAACTTCGGTTCTGCGCTCAAGTCCACTGGTTTGCTCACATTCGGCGTCTTGCTTGTCAACAAAGGTTCGAGGGTCAAGATGTAGTTCGGATGATTCTCAAAAACAATCAGTGTTTTATTGTTGACTGCCCCTCCCCAGAGTATGAATGGTCGCTTCACAGTACCAGAATCAGACAGAATGCACTGGCTCTGAAGTAACAACAATGCTAATCCCACAAGTTGCACGGCTGAAGAGTACTACTTTTCAACAACAAAAAACAAGAGACCCAGAGAAACGGTTATGGTGATCGACGTCACTTTTGAGAGTCCCGTATTTCGGGATTGCTCCCGTTATGAAACGAACTTGATGGTGGAGCGAAGTTGTGATATGTCCTGGCAAGAAAAGTTGCCCAAAGAGCTCGCTGCGACAACTTAAAGGTGTTTGCCTCAGGTGAAACCACAGCGACCCCTTTCAAGTATCTCAAAGGGAAGCTTGGGATTGGTAAACAGGGCAAGGTTTAGGGTTGTCACTCTTGAACCTAATATCTGCAGGTCAACTTCGCTCGAGCAACCGTCACATCAGGTTGGAGGCGCTCTTCACTTTGTCCATAAATTTCATCTCTCAACTCAACATCATCAGAATCATTGTCAGTACATTCGTTATCACTCGCCCAGGTCGCATTTTTCTCGTTTTCAGCTCAAATTCTGCGATCAAATCACCCATCTACTCCACACCTGTATTTTTGTCTTTCGCACCTCGAGGATGGACGAGCATTCGCCTTCCATGAACGACTACGTCAAAATTGAAAAGGTGGGAGAAGGTGCGTGTTTTTCCGCAGAGAATCACTCGGAGTACGGTGACTGAAAAAGTGACGGTTGGCCGTAAAAAGGTACCTACGGAGTCGTGTACAAAGCGCGTCACACTCCATCAAACACCATAAGAGCGTTGAAGCGCATCAGATTCGATGATACGGAGGATGGAATTCCGGCGACTGCAATTCGAGAAATCAGCGTACTCAAGGAAATGACGGGCTTCAAGTGGAGGGAGGGGAGAGGAGCAGACTGCATCGTCAGGTTCGCTTCCTCTTCTTTTCATCTTAAATTCGGGTGGAACGACGTTCTGTGACGTGGACGAGGTGGTGTCGTCGATTTCTGAGTGTTCCTGATCTCTTTGTTGACGGACGTATCTTCGGTGTTCTCCACAGATTATACGAAGTCTTCCTGTCTGATTCACGGCTATACCTCTCATTCGAGTTCATGGACGTGGATCTACATCGTTACATTCATCATGTAGTTCAGAACCGATTACTGGAGGAAGAAGAGGAGGTTGAGAAGCAGCTCGCGATGGGACGGAACGTTCAGGATCGGAGTTGGAGCAGACCCAGAGCATTGGACTGGAGGCAGTCCACAGTAAGCCTTTCAGCTGCTTGGATTGCGAACTACTAACACAGGTGGTTCGTAGAAATTCCTTTGGCAGATTCTGACAGGCTTGGAGTTCTTGCACATGCGACGGATAATTCACAGGGATCTGAAGCCACAGAAGTCCGTCGCGCCTTTCTCAAGCCAAGATCGTCTCACTGACTTTAATGAGCGCAACAGCCTGTTGATAGACATGGATGGCAACCTAAAAATTGCAGATTTTGGCTTAGCGAGGTCTTTCGGAGTTCCCATGCATTCCTACACACATGAGGTGAGGTTCCCTTTCATCTGTTGGCGCGTCACAGGAAGATAAGCATATTCTGTTTGGAGAGCTTTGGCTGACCTTCCAACCTTATTCTCATCCAGGTCGTCACGTTGTGGTATCGAGCCCCGGAGATTCTCTTAGGCACCAAACATTATGGGACGGCGGTCGACATTTGGAGTGTAGGCGCAATATGGGCGGAGATGATTACTGGTCAAGCCATTTTTCAAGGTGATTCCGAGATCGACCAAATTTTCAAAATCTTTAGGTCAGTCGCTCTTTCCGTCTCCAAACTTATGCGTTGACGTGATGCGTCGTTTCCCTGCTTATCCTTCCGTTCCCCTCAATTACCGTTCCCACATTCACAATTCATCGCTTCGCCTCCTTCTAGAGTCTGGGGAACACCGACTCCTGAACAATGGCCCGCCCTCTCAATTATGCCCGACTATAAACCGAGCTTTCCCAAGTTCAAGGGCCTCGAGATTGAGGATTTGATGCCAGAGATGGATGACATTGCTGTGGATCTTTTCTACGTGAGACCTAACGCTCACGTTTGTACGAATAAGCTGACGCCTCGATACTCATAGTGGATGATGCACTTTGACTCCCTTCGTCGTGCGACGGCCAAGAAAGCTCTCCGACATCGCATGTTCGCTCCTAGCTCTCGCACTCACGGCCAACAACCCTCTTCCTCTCCAATCTCTGAAGCTTCCACAGCCTCCAATTCCTCGATAGAGATGGAAACCGCAGAGGTCAACGTCTTTGGTGGTTACGCTTCAGACGATGTGAGGACGAGCAGCAGCAGCAAAGGGAAGATGAGGGCATCTCCAAGTCGGATGTGTGAGGATATTCAGGTGGACTTCCAGGCGATGGACGAGGATGAAGATTCATCAATGTTTGAGGAAGAGGAGGACGCAACCATGGCTTCTCCTACGATGCATCATCGCGTATCCAGAGCTTCGTCGACTAGCCTCTTTGCTCAAGCTCGGAATACTTCCATACCAAACAAACCACCGTTACCCACCAAAGCATACGGAATGGCGCGTTCTGCTGTCAGATCTCCCATTCCTCATCACAACACCTCCTCACCTTCAATATCGCGCCAATCTTCCAACAGCGGGTTGATGGCATCTCCAGTGATATGACAAATTTGATGACGACGAAAGAAGCAGCAATAGTAGTAGAACCCGTGTGCTAGTTTTCATTATTGATTGTTATTGTATGAAGGAGCGGTGCGAACGACGACCGAGCAGGGAGCAGCGAAGGAGCTAGATACTTCGATTCAGTCCATGGTCTTACACTTTCACTTTATCTTCCATTCCGTTTCTCAAAAGTACCTTCACTTCATCGTCTTCGTCTTAGCTCTCCTTTAACTCTCCTCTCATAATCATGGATCGAATAGAATATCGAGTGCTCATATACCCAAAACCCGGCTCAGGATATATACCCTTTGGATGCGACTGATCTTCAACCACTTTTGTTTCGTTTTTCATTCTTCAGTCTTCGCATTTCTTTTCAGCAGTCGAATCCAAAACCCCCAGCCCCCTTCGCCTTCCTCTTACGACATTCTCTATCCGTCCCTTTTCTCTATCTCTTCTCTCTCACAAACATGTTTAGTCTTTAGACAGAATCGCGTTTCGGTTGAGTTTTGAAGTGTTGTGTGTGGTCTTCTGCTCGTTCGAATTCAAACAAGGATAAGTCTGTTCTCGATTTCATTAGGAGGTGGTGATTGGACATTTTCGTCTCAGTGCCAATCAATGCTGTTCAACGTAAATATTACTTTACTCCATCACGTTAGTCTTGTTGAAACCAACGTTCAAACAAAAAAATAATGGAGCCTCAAAAGAGACTCAGAGCCTATAATCAAGGACGTACGACCGAAACAGAATTCGGATCTCAGAAGGAGTCGAGGCTGGGCATGTGAAGTCCTAAAACGCGACCCGAGCGAGATGGAAAGAACGGTATCCGAACTGACTACCGTCAGTCTACGAGGGAATACGTTTTGACCCGTGAAAAGTAAAATGGCCGCATGTGCTTGAGAGGAATATCTGCGAGCTCGTGCGTTCGACGATTCTCCGTCTGGATGTTTTCCAGTTCAAGCTTATTCCTGTCACCATTGCATTTCGGACGTCAGTTCTTCTCTGCAAGAGCTGGGCGGTCACGACGTACATCTTTCCGCGTTGTGTGCTGCTGAGTCGACCTGACATTCGGAAAGTGTATTTCGAGTTCTGGTTGCCTGGATCCGCCAAGTCGTAACACTCCCAACGATCTCCTTGCAGACGCCACCTGCCCGTCGAGGTTCCTTGTATCTTCAGGCTTGGGTTCAGTTTCCGTACGATAGTTTGAGGGTCTTCGGTCGTTAAACAGGTCACGACTACACCATTCGGTAGAAACCGAAAATATCGAAAGAAAGTGACGACCTAGTGCATGTTGACCTTAGGATCCACTGAAGTAACGGAAAACGTACGAGTGTTGGCGACACCCAGGCATTCTCCGATGAACCTTTGCGAAAATAAGTAATAACAGCGATGAAACAACCATCCGTTCGTAATCGCGGCTGTTCGATGTACATCCGCCGCCAGTCGTTACCGTGTTGCTCAACAAGGTCTTTTGGCGACTCCAGTATAGATATTTGAGGTGGCACGTAGACTTGCTCGCAGAGATTCCTGAGAGACAGCACGCGTTTGGCAAAGGAGAGGGATTGGTAAGGGGCTCACTTCCAAATCATAGTCTCTAACGTCAGGAGCCTGGCCCATCGTGAGACACTGCCAAATCTCTCAAGAGCCTGGACGTCATAAACTCCCTCTGCTGTAGCCCGCTCCAAACCTGCGCCGTGACCGCAGACTAAATGGGTGAAAATAAGGATAAGAATATCCGCTGGTAGTAGTCTAAGGCGGAGCGGTAGTTCTTCGTCTCTTGGATGGAACTTATAGATATATGATAGGTCTTCCTGTAGTTTCTTCACAGTCACAGTGGGACCATCCTTCACAGTTCCGTCTTGTCGCTCTAAAGTTTCGGGTTCTGGTGGAGGAGGATATGGATTGACGCTGAATGACCGCATAAGACGCTCAGTAAGTCCTTGTGTAGAACTTGGATGCGCAAGTGCTTGCTCAGACGATTTAGAGGAATATTCTGGTCCTAAGTGTATCGTGCGGGAGAAATGAAAGTCGTCATCCTTGGACTGTTCGCTAGGTGGAGGTCGTTTTGAAAGTGCAGATGTGTCGTAAGCGCGGTCAACATCTTCGTCCAACTGTGAAGACAAATTACGATAGCTTGGTGAAATGGAACAAAAGATAACAAACCTTGAACGCCTTCCTATAGAATGCGAGTGCTAAAAAACAAGAATCAAGTTAGTATATCAGAGAGCTGTGCAACAGATGTGGCAGAGAGTGGATCAAACTTGGATGAATGACAGACTTAACGAGAGCCTATGCCTCGTTCACGAGCATTGGGCTCATTGCAAAGTGTACGTAAAATGCGCACACTAAGGGCATCACAATGGACAGCCTCCTGCCACAATACCACCTTGCGTATTGATTTTATTCCAGACAACCAAAAAGAATAATCTGGTCGTCCGAGAAGTTTCCTCCCGAATGATTGTGACAATAAAGAAGAATACAAGATTGCAGTTAGTCGTTTATTCTTGTATTATAGGTACTGGCTTGCTCGGCCCAGAGGGTTATGCATATTGCATGACCTGGCAAAATGGGTATTTTTCTGAGTCAATCTGACCTGCGTCTGGTAATTCGCCGGTGTTTGATAATGCACATCTCGACAATATTTCGCGAGTAAATCAACACTTGTTTGTGTGACCTAAAGATTGTCTGGCGCTTGTGAATTTGATTCAATATTTCCTGACCTACACGCCTGCCGCCTGCTGGGGATATAGCCCCAAGTAGCCTTGCTGTCATAGCTCTCTCACGCAGCTTTCTACGACAATAATCAATGTCCAAGGATGTGAATATGCCTCATAGAGACCCCAGGCATGAGTCCACTTCTGTTATCAAGATGGGCTGAGTAAGCCGTTTGGATGCGAAGCCAGAAAATCTCCCAAGCACAACAAGGGGACGTACGCACCTTCATTGAGCCTCCCCTGCCTTTCGAACTCAACCGCTTCAGCATAAATCTCTACTGCATTCTCACTTTCCAGAATCCTCTCTTTCTCTCTCTCCCTCCTTTCTTTCTCCTCATCGACGGCTACTTCCACACTTGGCTGTTTCCCATGTTTCACTCGAGACACTGGCTGCTCCGCGGACCTCTTCCTTTGGTGACAGTTTCCGTACGATAGTTTGAGGGTCTTCGGTCGTTAAACAGGTCACGACTACACCATTCGGTAGAAACCGAAAATATCGAAAGAAAGTGACGACCTAGTGCATGTTGACCTTAGGATCCACTGAAGTAACGGAAAACGTACGAGTGTTGGCGACACCCAGGCATTTTCCGATGAACCTTTGCGAAAATAGGTAATAACAGCGATGAAACAGCCATCCGTTCGTAATCGCGGCTGTTCGATGTACATCCGCCGCCAGTCGTTACCGTGTTGCTCAACAAGGTCTTTTGGCGACTCCAGTATAGATATTTGAGGTGGCACGTAGACTTGCTCGCAGAGATTCCTGAGAGACATGACACGTTCGGCAAAGAAGAGGGAATGGTAAGGAGCTCACTTCCAAATCATAGTCTCTAACGTCAGGAGCCTGGCCCACCGTGAGACACTGCCAAATCTCTCAAGAGCCTGGACGTCATAAACTCCCTCTGCTGTAGCCCGCTCCAAACCTGCCCCGTGACCGCAGACTAAATGGGTGAAAATAAGGATAAGAATATCCGCTGGTAGTAGTCTAAGGCGGAGTGGTAGTTCTTCGTCTCTTGGATGGAACTTATAGATATATGATAGGTCTTCCTGTAGTTTCTTTACAGTCACAGTGGGACCATCCTTCACAGTTCCGTCTTGTCGCTCTAAAGTTTCGGGTTCTGGTGGAGGAGGATATGGATTGACGCTGAATGACCGCATAAGACGCTCAGTAAGTCCTTGTGTAGAACTTGGATGCGCAAGTGCTTGCTCAGACGATTTAGAGGAATATTCTGGTCCTAAGTGTATCGTGCGCGAGAAATGAAAGTCATCGTCCTTGGACTGTTCGTTAGGTGGAGGTCGTTTTGAAAGTGCAGATGTGTCGTAAGCGCGGTCAACATCTTCGTCCAACTGTGAAGACAAATTACGATAGCTTGGTGAAATGGAACAAAGGATAACAAACCTTGAACGCCTTCCTATAGAATGCGAGTGCTAAAAAACAAGAATCAAGTTAGTATATCAGAGAGCTGTGCAACAGATGTGGCAGAGAGTGGATCAAACTTGGATGAATGACAGACTTAACGAGAGCCTATGCCTCGTTCACGAGCATTGGGCTCATTGCAAAGTGTACGTAAAATGCGCACACTAAGGGCATCACAATGGACAGCCTCCTGCCACAATACCACCTTGCGTATTGATTTTATTCCAGACAACCAAAAAGAATAATCTGGTCGTCCGAGAAGTTTCCTCCCGAATGATTGTGACAATAAAGAAGAATACAAGATTGCAGTTAGTCGTTTATTCTTGTATTATAGGTACTGGCTTGCTCGGCCCAGAGGGTTATGCATATTGCATGACCTGGCAAAATGGGTATTTTTCTGAGTCAATCTGACCTGCGTCTGGTAATTCGCCGGTGTTTGATAATGCACATCTCGACAATATTTCGCGAGTAAATCAACACTTGTTTGTGTGACCTAAAGATTGTCTGGCGCTTGTGAATTTGATTCAATATTTCCTGACCTACACGCCTGCCGCCTGCTGGGGATATAGCCCCAAGTAGCCTTGCTGTCATAGCTCTCTCACGCAGCTTTCTACGACAATAATCAATGTCCAAGGATGTGAATATGCCTCATAGAGACCCCAGGCATGAGTCCACTTCTGTTATCAAGATGGGCTGAGTAAGCCGTTTGGATGCGAAGCCAGAAAATCTCCCAAGCGGAACAAGAGGATGTACGCACCTTCGTTGAGCCTCCCCTGCCTTTCGAACTCAACCGCTTCAGCATAAATCTCTACTGCATTCTCACTTTCCAGAATCCTCTCTTTCTCTCTCTCCCTCCTTTCTTTCTCCTCATCGACGGCTACTTCCACACTTGGCTGTTTCCCATGTTTCACTCGAGACACTGGCTGCTCCGCGGACCTCTTCCTTTGGTGCAGCGACTTGGCCACAGCCTTCGACGTGGATGACGATGCTTCAGCCTTCGATGACACCTCTATTTTCCAGTCTTCTCGGAATTGGGCAAGTTCAGCATCTAGTGCCATTTGTTGAGGGGGAACTGGGTTGGACATCTCGTGAGGGTTTGCTGGCGACAGCGAGCTGTTATAACCGAGTTGGACTCGAGTCGTCGAGGAAGATGTTGCAATTTTTCCGAATTTTGCGAACTTCGATAAGGCTTACTGCGCCGTAACAAAGTCCGACGTCCATCTCCCAGGAGCTCTTCAAATCACACACCATCGAATTGCAGTCATGACCATCTCTCTTCAAAGGGATAGTAGATTATTGGGTGACAGTGCATGATGGAAAATTGAAGGAAAGAGAATGTTTTCGAATCGCATTCAAAGTGTGTTTTCTTTTGCAGTCGTTATCGTTATTCTGTTTCTCCTTTTACGTCGGGTTGAAATATATGCCCCAGTGAGGAAAAAATAATAAAGTAGAGGACTTCACAGGCGTAGATCTGCTTGGTTTGGTTGCATGTCAGGAGTATGATAATCAAGCCAACGATCCGAGCACCGATTCAAGTTTCCTGTCCTAATTCTCGTCCTGCCTCCTTTGCGCTTGCTCTGCACTACACTTTTGACAACCCTGACTTCGTTTGATTGTGAGGCACGTAAACACGCATGCTTTTCCCCTCGATAATCTATTAACCACAACAGACAAGCCCTTCCGTACTGGAGCGTGATATTTTTAGTCTCAACTTGCATAAGATCCTGCCTTTGGAAACTCTCGGGATGTAAGGGAAAAAAGGTAGTTTTCCATGGGGGTATGGCTAGAGGAAACCCGAAGAAAATCACTTTAGACATGCCGCTGCCGCAAATCTCAATAAGTTACGCGTCGCCCTTTCCCGCGAAGCAACAAGTTGAATATTCATACATTGTATACGTTTCTGAATTTCCTGTGAATCACAAATACTATGGCTCCTTTCCGAGTGTCCTTGGTTGTTGCAGAAACGCTGCTCCGCTTTCATTTCCCAACCTTGCCAGGTTGGGGCATGTACTCAGTGTATCGTAAGGAGGTGTATGTAGCAAAGGCAGAATATAAAAGCGCTACTTCGTGGCAGCTAAAGATTTCAACCAAGAACATCTAATCCTCACCTTCATCCAGACAGCAAGCGAAGAAATCATGAAATTCAGCGCTATCGCCCTCACGCTCCTCTCTGCTACTCTCGCCACGGCCAAACTCGAAATCAGTGAGTTGTTCTCATACATTTACGTAGCAGCGATCTGATAGCACTGTAGCTTGGTGGACCGGAAATGATTGTGACCAAGGAACCTACTTGGGCACCACCGTTGTCGAAGGTCTACCTTTCTTTCAATTGCATGATCACAAACTGACTATTCTCTCAAGGCCAATGTGCGACCATCCCCAACGGCGCTAAGTGGGGACACACTTATACCAACTCAGCTACGAAGAGCATGAACTTCTTTCGAAGTGGCGATTGCAGCGGAAACGCGCTCTGGCAAGCTACGGTTGGATCCACCGTTCATTGTGTGGGAACGAGGTCTGACTTCAAGACTGTTTTTGGATGGTGAATGGTGTCGGATGAAGTATTGCAAAGCTCGGGCAATCTCATGTTTGGATAACGGTGCCGTGAAATGTGATAGCTCTCAGCTCAGTTTACTCCGTTTCAATAAGTTGGCTCAAGGCCTCCATGTTTGCAAGGCGTGTATACCCCTGTGTTGTGGTAACTGGCTTGACCTGGTTGTACAAATCTGTCGTTGAAGTGACATAGTGAACTTTGTTACAACGTTTGCTGCGTCTCAACAACAGCAAGTAACTTTATCTCAATAGCTTTCATCATTTTACCTCGATCACGACGACGATTTGCAACGCTCTGCCGACATTTAAATTCGTAATAGACCATAGAGTATGTCTCCAGAGATCAAAGAAAAACGTGTCTACCTATACAGGTAAGCTACAGTCCTTACCATCTGCTGGGTTCTCAGATCATAACCTGTTTCTGGTGATTGTTCAGGCATGGGCAAGCCCAACACAACCTTCCCCAATACACGTTTGAAGTAGCCCAATCCTTTCCCGACCCTCCACTCACGCCACTTGGAGTCACACAGACAACCTCGATCCCCAATGCGCCGATCGGTCGCTATCTCAACTCGTCAAAGTCATCTTCCATCCTCCTCCTGTCTTCCCCTCTGCGGCGTACAATCCAAACGACTTTGAACGGGCTCACACCGCTCAAAGAACACATCGAATCACTTCCGAAATCGAATCAAAAAGGCGTCGTGCTCCTCCCTCAAGCTCATGAGTCTGGTCCAAATCCCTGCGACACTGGATCTCCCCTCTCAACTCTCCTAGATGGTGAAGGCTTTGAATTCTCTTCTGTCAAGGGTTTGGATTGGAGTGAGGTTGAGAAGGTTGAGCCAGAGTGGAGAAGCAAACAGGGGTTCTGGAGCCCCCATTTTGACGATCTGAAGAAGCGCGCTGCTTGGGTTAGGAGGTATATTAGAGGAAGGAGCGAGAGAGAAGTCGTGCTTGTGGCGCACAATGGTATCTTGGACTTTATCAGTCGTGGTGAACATAGGGAAGGAGTAGAGGTGCGTTTTTGCTGTGCTACTTATGTAGTGAAGTGTCAATTAATGGGTCGTACCTCTTTGACTCCAGACTTGGCCAAATGCGGAGGTTAGGGTGTTTAAATTCAAGGAAGGTGATGGCAGCGACGATGAATGGGCATTTTTGGAGAGGATCCCGGATGAGACGGTGTTAGAAGAGCTCAAGTTGGATGTCAAGCTTTAACTTGGATTATTCAATGACAACATGCGAAATAGATTTTAGCTTGTGCATAAAATGAATTTACTTCTTGTGTGTATTTCTTGGGCCAGGCAGCAACAAACAAATGGATGGTGTCCCATCAGAAGAGGAGACGGACAGACGAGTCCCAACGCGTAGCCAGGACGTCATGAATACATGTGCATTTCGTGAAACTAAGTTTCAACTTCTTGTGGAGAATCACTAAACGGTGAATTTCAAGCATACAAGGCTGAGCCAGTTCTAGTAATGGATGAAGGAAGTAGTACCCAAGGCGGAAACCCTCTGCTGAATCGTTTATCAGAGCTACCTCCTGAAGATGTCGCAGCCAATTATCGCGATTTGGCCAAAGTGGTGCGCTTTCCAGTCTTCCTGTAGTTTGGGAGAATAGAGATGTTCAAGCATATGTTGTCGGAAGACACCGACTTTATCGAACATCTTCAAGGCATTTGTCGCGACAAAGAAAGCGGAGGGAGGCAATGAGTTTAAGGATGTATGGCGAAGCATGCATCTCTTTAGAGAGTGCTGCGAGTCGTGCGTTTTCCCCTGGCTCTTTCTCTGGACAATTATCTGAGAGTTTAGCGTCCTTCAAGGTTTGGATGGAATCTCGTCCTTGATGCAGGCGACCAGCATGATGCTGCTCGCTTTTGTGAATTGCACAGGCCACAGACAGATCTACTTCAGTTGCTGTATCAGCAGTTCTTTGAGAACTACCTCGGTTCGCTGTTTTGTCTTCCTTCCAACATTTCCTCAACAGATCACAGTGGACAAAATCTCCCTCCGTCCCAACACTGTTCAATTGATCGTCTCCCACCTAACAGCCTTCACACGCTTCCTCCACTCCCCTCCAGACCTCAATTTCCTCCCAGAACAAGACGTCGAGAACCTACTACAGCTGTGTAAGGTGGAGGCAAAGACATTGAAGCGGAGTGAGAAAGCGAAGAAGATCGGGAGAGACTTTGCGACTTGGGCCAAGAGTGCATATGGAATCAAAGACCAGGAGATTAAGGAGACTGACGTACTCGAGGGTTATTTTGATATTTCGAAAATATTGGATGATGGAGTTGAGTTGACGGAGTTTACCTTGGGTTAGTCGCCTCCAATTCTTTGAGGTCTTGATAGAGTCCCTAGACTGACGGTTCTTGAGAGTAGACAGCCCGACAACCATCCCACCTCCCTGGCGTCTCCGTCTACCTGGAATCATGCTTGCCCACCTCCTTCCTCAAGATCAACTTCACGCCTCGCTGTATCTGATACCGTCCAAAGGCTTTTTCATCCCTCTCACACTTCACAACGTTTACCCCGAAGGTTCAGCCACCTCCTCGTCGCAGCCACCCGAAGCATTCTTTGACAAGAGTGTGGAGCCAAGGGGCTTCGAGGAAGGCACGTATGATGAACAGTTTTGGAAGAGGTATGAAGAGGAAGAGGTGACGCAGAGTGACTGGGAGGATCTGGAGGAGGAGGAAGAGGGGGAGGATGATGATGTTGAGATGGAAGAGTAGAGCCTACATCGCCAAAGGGGGAACACGTAAATCAATCCGGCTTCAATCCGTTCAAGAGGACCCGATGTACATTCCGGAATGTCAAATATGAGGTGCCAATGCAAAGAATTCAGTGAAACAAACCTTTTGATTGTACGTTCCCCAGTGAGATAGTTCTAGCGATACAACTTCTATGCTATTCTTCAACAATCGTAATGAACATGCGAAAGGGGACTTCTCAAGCTTTTTAATCGACATCCATATCTGGCTTCTCTCCCTCAGCACCAGCGAAATCCATATCCACATCTCCATTCTGCGGCTTCTCCTCCTTCTTCTCCTCCTTTGGCGGAGGAGTGGAGGTTGGAGTCGGCTCTGCCGTTTTAGGTTTGGGCTTGGACAAGATCGGTGTGCAAGTAAAGGTGACACTGAAGGTGAAAAAAGGTCAGCGACTAAACGCTCGGAGCAGCAAAAAGAAACATACTCTTCCCGCTTCTTGACGAGATCCTTGACAGTAACGACAGGGTCCTGGTCCTTTGGTCGCTCCGACTGCTTAGCCATGATATCTTGCATCCACTTCTGGGCATTTGCAACAGTTTCG
This sequence comes from Atractiella rhizophila, assembly GCA_021432655.1. Classification (NCBI taxonomy): domain Eukaryota; kingdom Fungi; phylum Basidiomycota; class Atractiellomycetes; order Atractiellales; family Hoehnelomycetaceae; genus Atractiella; species Atractiella rhizophila. The sequence continues at coordinate 25,932 of MU271622.1, forward strand.
ATGACCTTCTGCATGTCCTTCTACAAGTCCACAAGAGATACGTGCTCAGCCTCTTTCTTCTTGGTAGCAAACGGCTCGAAACTCACCTCCTCAATGTGACTGTATTTCTCGTCTCCGGATTGTGCCTTGTCCATGAAACCAGCGAGCGTCTCTCCCAAAGCCTTCGCTGCTCGATCGCGTTCCTCCTTCTCCCTGTAGCGGAAGGCAATAGGGTCGCCTAGTTTTTTGAGAGCATCCAAACGGGACACATAGTCGGATTTTTTTGCATCCTCACCCTCCTATTCATGATCAACTGTTCATATTACCGGGCTAAAGCATAGAAATACACGAACCTCTGTGTACAGCCAATCCTCAGCTTCAGAAAGCTTGGATCGTAGAGTATCCTTGTCAGCAGAAGGGGCAAAGGCCGAGTATGATCCATCCAGTTTCTCTCGCATGTCATCTGGAATAACTTGTTAGGCGGGCAGAGTCGAAATATGTAAAGAAAGCCATACAGATATACTCTTCAAGGGCATTCTTGCGATCCTCAGTCTCAGAAACAAGTCGGTCGTTAGCGTGCATCTCCCCCTCACTCTGCTTCATGTCATTCAAGATGTGAGTTGGAAGTGCCGAGGTCTCGAACGTAAAGGGAATATCCTTTCGAATAGTCTTCTTCGATTTCTTCGCCGGCGGTGCGTCTGCACCTTCAGCTGGGACTTCTCCTCCATCAACATCCATCTTTTGCTCTGCGGCGGGAGCCTCGACTTCCACCTCTTCAACCAGCGCAGCAGAATCGACGGAAAGGATACCGTGAAGATTAAGCTTGACCTTGAGCTTAACTTGGGAGAAGTCGCCTTTCGAATTCGGCGTGACGTTTTGAAGTGAGATTTTGCCGATGAAAGGGCTAGAGACACCGGGAAGATCCTTAACGTCTGGATAGGAGGCCATGATTTCGAAAGGTTGCTTGCGGTAATAGGTAAGGGCTTTGACTTTTGAGGGCACGGCTTCCATCTTCTGAATAACCCTCAAAGTGGTATCATCGTCCGGATCGCCAGCGTCTCTCGCCCAGGTAAAGTCGATGGGGAATCCGGTGATATCGCTCGTCGAGAAGTCTCGCACCTTGAAAACTGGGGAGAGGATAGCGCAAGCGAGAGTGGCGCCTCGACAAACGGCCTCCTCTGGATTGCAAGTGAAACTGAGCGGTCGCCCGAAGAACGACTGGATGCGGTTTTTGAGCGCCGGAATCCTGGTCGAACCTCCAATCAATTCGACAGCCTCGATCTCATCAGGGGAGATTTTCGCTTCAGCCAAAGCTGCTTCGAGAGGCGCGATTGTACGCTCCAGAAGCGGGGCAATCATTTCGTCAAAGGCCTCACGCGTCATGGAACTCGAAGCGTCGACATCATTCATGATGCTCTCTACACTGAGTGGTGCGGCGGCATTTGCGCTAAGGATTTTCTTCAACTTCTCGACACCACTGGCGAGCCTGAAGACAGCTTTCTTGTTGCTCTTGACGTCAATCTTGTACTTTGACTTGAACTCCTCAGCGAAATGCTCAACGAGAGCCCAGTCGATATCTCGACCTCCGAAATGACGATCGTAAGCCGTACCCTTGACAGTGAGAGATCCTTTACTGAAAGCGACGATGGAAACGGAGTAAGAGGAGTGTCCAATATCGACAAACGCAATATGCTTAGGCTTCTCTTCGGGAGGAGGAAGGTCAGTTTTGGTGATGCCGTAGCCGAGCGCGATAGCGGTGGGTTCGTTAATCAGTCGTAAGGTGTGGAGGTTGGCGATTTCAGCAGCGTCAAGAACGGCACGCCTTTGAGCATCAGTATACCAGCCGGGAACAGCGATAACGACATCGTTGACCGCTGATTTAAGCTCTTTCGCAGCAATGTCTCGAAGCTTCCCAAGGTATGCACCGTACAGTTGAGTGGCGGAAAACTCAGTTTGCTCTCCAAGATAGTTAACCTGACCTGTGGTCAGAAAAAAACGCTTCTTTGTACCAAAAGAACCCACCTTGACTCCGACTGACCCCTTGACGTCTACCAGCTCATTATTGAGATACTTCGCTTCATATTGTTGAATGTCAGGGTCCTACCACCAGAGAGACAAAGAAATGGACACCAAATCAATGGCACGCCCAAATAAAGCAAGACAAAGGACGGACATACCTGCAAGGACCGTCCAATCAATCTCTTCAGGCTTCCAATGGTGTTCTTGAAGTTACCCATCTCCTGACTCTTTGCAGACTCCCCAATGTTCCGTGAACGGGGTCCGAAAGCCACCAAAGACCTGTCCCGTTTGATCAGGAAACCCCAAGTCAAGCACGGCAAACACGCACGGAGTAGCTCTGTTAGAGACTTCATTGATCAAGATATCAATTCCACGATTTCTCGCCGCTCCAATCTGTGCGCCATCGACTCGATCAGGCTGATGCTTCAGTTGACGATGAGAGCTTACCTTGGAGGCCAAATTTCCAACATCGATACCGATTACGCTGGTCATTTTGGGGGTGATAGGTGCTGTTGCAAAGGTGGCGATCTAAGTGGTCCTTTTCTATTTCGTGTCCAGAATCGTCCAGAAGCTTTGTCCCAGTCGTCGAAAATTTTCCAGAACTTCGCGTAAAGTTTGACGGAGCTGTGGCAAGAATGCCCAAAAACACGTGACCACAGGGAAATAACGACACGACGCGTCAAGAGGGATGGAGCAAAGGATGTCGATGAGACCGGGGATGGGAGGTATCAAGAAAATTAAGAAAAAGGCTACAACACGTCTTGGAAAGCTTACAGCCGAATCCTTTTTCGAGATCGAAGCCCCAGCCACCGTTTCCTCAAGAAGCAGGCTTATCGACGTGATCGCTCCCAGCACATTGCCAATCCAGTTGCAATTTGATGAAGATATACGTGAAGAAGATCTCGCGCAGAGTTTCGTGCTACAATTGGAAGAGGTTGGTCAGCTTCTGTTACCCTCACAGCTGGGACTTCCTTCGATGTGTTACAGTTAAAAGAAGCGCTGTCGATTTCTCAAGTCCGACGCGTCGAAAGTTGTTCACTCGAAATCTCCCTCGCAAATGGTTCTCGTTCTTCAGAACTGATCATGACCGCTTCAGCGGCTCGTCTCACCTCAATACGCGTCAGTTTCAGCGTAAATGGAAAAGGGTACATCGATATTTCCCAAGACGTGTTGCGCGCTCTCGCGAAAACATGGGCAAAGAGATTCCCACTTGTGTTTGCAGCTGCATGGCAGAATGTGCGCGACCGCCAGCTTCTCCTCTGCCTAAATTGAAATGGGAGTAGAGACTATTGGAAGACTTGAAGCACGTAGATTCCATTAGCGATTCTCTCCAACTGCTCCTTGGGAATTCAAAAACATTCTCTCGGCATTTTGAGGCCGCGAAAGAGGTGTGTTATCTGCTGAAAAGCGCTCTCATTTGCTGCTCAAGTTGTATGAGTAGGATCTCTTTGCTTCGATGGAAATGGGCGATTGGAGACAATCAATGAAGAGATCAGTGCTTACCTTTGCTCGACATTCTCTCAAGCCCGAACCGATCACTTTTCCTCCAAATACAACGCCTTAAGCTCTCACCCGAATATTATTTCTTTAGAGTCATGATGCGATAAGTATTTTAGTTGATACATCTTGCTGAGAAGACTCGCAAAGTTACAATCCTCTTCGATCAGCCAGGGTCAGGACCGTTCTTTCGTCGGGTTTCCACTGTACTCACGACACACAATCACGTCTTTCATGTCATTAGGCTTTTCGAAGTTTCTGCATTATTATGAGTGGACAACTACGCTTTTCCACGGTACCTTGTTGCTCATTGCTTATTTTCCTGTTTGTGGGTTAATGTGGATTGTTTTCCAGAATAGCGAAGCTACTAAGGCTAGCTTCTCAGCCAGGGTCAAGATTTTTAGTTTATGTTTATGTGATAGATATCACGAACACCTGCCATCCATCGCGTCGTGTCAGCTAGCTGACTACGGAAATGAAAGGAGAGGAGGTAACAAAAAGAAGTACAAAGCGGGATTTGGTAAGAAAGTTTGGAAGAAAGTAGAAAGCACGGTGTTAAACGACTTTTCGTTCGCGCCACATCTGGCTTTCGTTAGAGTTTAAACCGGCCTTCCTACCGTCTGCCCGTTTTCCCTCCTTTCTGCTGGTATTCTGTCTCAAGTAGAACCACCACCATCCTCTGTCTCATATACTCTCGTACTATACCTCTCTGCAAGCGATTCAGTTTCAAACTCGTTAATAGACGTTCGATTGGAGTCGACACCCGATAGCGAAATCAAGCTAAGGAGTAGGAAATCAGGTACACAATTCGGCGCGTTTACGAAGCCCCCGGGCAGGAGAGGAGGGAAGGTTTTCGCGGTGCGTTGTTTTTGGCGTTCAGAGAGAGGAATTTCGCTTCGTCCACCTTTGTTGCGCGAGTGATTGGGCTTTTCCTCACGTTGCAGTCGCCGTTAATGCTCGTTTGAGTGGCGACAAACAACCCCGTTGATCACCTTTCCCTTTCTCTCGACGAGACCATACGATTTGGCTGATTTCGCCCAAAGAGTTTCACGAGTTACAGAGGCACTTGTGCTGGTTCCACTCAGGAATTGCAGTTTGTTCGCACTTGCATTTGCATTTGCATCGTTTTTTTTCTGCTCAAAGGTCTAGAATTTTCATCGACCGTTATTTCCTCTTTCTGATCCCGCGTTCATCGTCCCACCCTTGTCTCACTCAGCCACTTTTCTGCCCTTAAAACGGCCACCCTTTTCTCTTTGCTCTTTCCACCCTTGAAATTTCTCCATCCGTTTTTCAACAATCTCCATCGAACGACATTTCGCCGCCATTCCACCCCCTCAAGCATCTAAAACGCCTCCAATCCTCCTCTCACCCATCCATCTCACTTCTCCCACCTTGCCACAGACCTCTGGCAATCTGACCCCCACTTTCCACGATCCTATCAAGAAAATGTCGGAGGACAAAGGAGACGGCAAATCCAGGCGCGACTCCCCACCCCATCTTCCACTATCTGCCTCCGCACAGCCCATCATCCAGTTCTCCCAAGATCAACTCGCCAGTTTCGTTCAACAAATCCTCCGTGGGACACCACAACCACCCATTGACACTTCGTCAACCACTCGAGTCGAGCCGGTTCCTTCTCTCAAGGTTCCCTCATTTACCGGCGAAGGAGAGGATGCGGACGAAGACTTCGAGCACTTCTCTAGGCAAATGGATCGCTATTTTCGTCATTATAAGTACGACGAGGATCCCGACAGTGACCGACGTAAGGCAGTAATCCTACTGTCTGGCGAATGTATCAAACCAACGTCATTGGCGGGCCGGGTCCTTCAGGATGTGGCAGAAGGCGATCAAGAATCGTATGAGAACCTTATGGATACTCTGCGGTCGAGGTTTGCGAACTACCTTACACATGCGGCAAGGGAGTCGAAGGCGTTAGCGAAAATATCAGAGAGGAGGTTTAAGGATAAGGATCATGTGGGGGAGACGATGGCGGAGTTCCTTCAAGAAGTGGAACAGTGGTTTCGATGGGGACAAATTTTGGGGGACAAACATCGGATTCGGGAGGTGTTACGGATGATCGAGGTGGAGGATTTCAAGGAGCGGATTGCGAAGATGCGGTATGGGAAGAGTGAAGAAGGCAGGAGGATGGGTACGGAGGTGGAGCTATCTTGGAGGGAAGTAAAAGAGGAGTTAGTGATGTTGGATTTGGCTAGGGCAGAGGTAAGTGAGGGCTACCGCACCTCGCTCTATGGTGTGCCAAGCGGACGTCCTGCTCTTCGTAAGAAGGGTGTGGCGTTCGAGGCTGAACCCAATGAGCGAGGTAGAGGGGCGGGGTTGGGGATGCTCGACGAGATAACAGACCGGAATACCGCTTTCAACCGAAGGAACGAACCCTACTACCCCTCTCCCCGCTCGCGACCCCCCATCTCCAACTACTCCGACACGACCACTCCTCCGGCAGAACCTCAACAAAGAAGACCCCCACTCTCCTCCCCGTTCTCTCCTAGAATAAGCAACCCGTTTCCAGACTCAGTCTCTCCACACCCGTCTCCTTTCAATTCCCGTTCCCGTCCTAATTTCGCCTCTCCCATTCAACCCTCAACTCCAGCGTCACCTTACCCTCCTCGTGGTCCCACCAATACTCCAGCAACTCCACCAAACAACCTCCCACTGGGAAGGCCGCCCGGCCCTCTAATGCATCCTGAAAGGGAGTTGAGGGCGAGGAATGAGGCTGGACGAGCCATCACCGCCGGGAATATACAAAGGGGAAATGTAGGAGCGTTCGCTTATGGTGGAGGGAAGGGAGAAGAGGAATGGGAGGAGGAGGAATTCACGCGGGAGTTTGAAATGTTGGGAAGAAGTGAGGACAACAGGGGGGAAGGAATTGGGTATGGGTATTATGTTGGAAATGAGTGGAGGACCCGTTCCATGGATGAGCTCTCGTTGGCGGGGGAAGCCAACGCCCGACAGGAGGAGGAGCCTGTTCGGGAAGTGTAATGTTCTCCTCACAACCTCTTTCTTCTCTTCCGTCTGCTTTGTTTCCTCAATCCTCTTCATCTACTTCCGTTACTAACCACAGAAGACTTTATAATCCCTACTCCCCTCGCTCGTTCACATCGACAACCCACCCAGCGACAGAAGAGGAGGAGGATTGCTATTTCATGCCCAAATCTCCTTCTCCGACACTTTCGGCAACCTCGAAACAAGAAACTATCCCTCTCACCAACCCCCTCTTTTGTGGCGACATTTCTCACGATGTCAAACCACCACACGATCTCTTGGATCCACCGCCGGTCCCTTACCACCAAACTGCCCAAATCAACAGTATTTTCCTCGCCCCTCGATATTCCGATTTCCCTCCACACAATTCGTTTCCAGATGCGACGTTTGACCTTCCCCCTCCACTCCCTTCTCATCGCCCTCTCCGACTTCTCCAAGTTCCGGCCCTACGAATGACCCTTCGAGGGATCGCAATGTTCCACGCCATCGTTAATGGAAAGGTGGAAATGTTGTGTATGGATACGGGCTGCTCCAAGTCAGTGGTAACCCGGGGCTATTGCGAAGAGAAGGGATTGGAAATAAGGGAGTTGGAGCGGCCAATGGGTGCTTCGAATACGGCTGGTGGCCCCGCGTCGGTAGTAGGAGTGACAACGTTAGAGTTCAAGATAATGGGGGAGGAGTTCGCTGTGGATTGCCATGTCCTGGAAGGCAACCACTTCAGTTGCCTGATCGGAACTGAGGTGATGGAACGGTATGGAGTTATTATCAACTTCAGAAACCATTCCCTGGGGTTCTGGAAGCGGGGTCGCGATGCTTTCGTACCCTTCACCCTCTCCTCTATGCCGATCCCTCTTCCTCCTTCCAAGTCTCGTGAAATGTCTACTGAACAAGTGAAGCGCAGAGTAGGGAATCCGAGAATGAAGCCCAAGAAGGGTACCTCCACTCCCAGACCGCCATCACCCTCTCCCCTACCCCCCGTTGACCAGGAACCACTGACAGGAGCTAGGAAAGAAGTACGACTCAAACACGACGCCGTCCTGCCTCCCCATTCAGCAACCGATGTGAAACTCACCTTCCACCCCACTCTCTCTCACAACGACCTTTATTTCCAATCGCGAACCGATTTCGCCTCTTCTGTCCATCTCCAGGACACCATCTTCAACCCACAATCTCATTCCGATCAATATTTCAGTTTCATCAACGAGGGGGGGCACGAGGTACGACTTTCAAAAGGCACCATCGTAGGACACCTTGCCAACCTCAAGGAATTCCAAGTTTTCAACGCACCCTCAGCCTCACAACTCTTTTCATCTCCGAAAACGGCGGACGAGTGTTTCTCCATTACTGAGGACGATTTGGAGGGATTGGATTTGGGAGATGGGATAACGGAGAGTGAGGGTCTGCGGTTGAAAGAGTTCTTGTCGGAAAGAGGTGGACAATTTGCGAAGGGATTGGAGGAATTGGGAACAGCAAGAGGGGTGGAGTTTGGAATCGAAATTGAAGACGGGAAACGGCCACCCTCAGCCAGAGCCCATCGTGCCAACCCTATGAAGCAACGGGAGATCGACAAGCAAGTGCGCGACATGCTCGACCAAGGTATCATCGAACCCTCCCAATCACCATACTCCTCTCCTGTCGTCCTCGTCACCAAAAGCGATGGCTCTTGGCGGTTCTGCATCGACTACCGCGCCCTCAATTCCGTCACCAAGAAAGATGCCTACCCTCTCCCTCTCATCGACGATATTTTCGACTCTCTCTCCGGTTCGAAATACTTCAGCACCCTCGACCTCGCTTCCGGCTATTGGCAGGTGGTCTTGAAAAGAGGAGACAGGGAGAAAGCGGCGTTTATCACGTCGAACGGGCTCTGGCAGCCTACTCGTATGCCCTTTGGTCTCACTAATGCTCCTGCCGTTTTCCAACGGTATATGACCTCTATCCTGCGAAGTCTAAAGGACTTTTGCTTGGTCTACCTCGATGATATTATCATCTTCAGCAAAAGTTGGGAAGAACACCTGAAACATATTGGGTTGGTGATGGATGCACTTGCCGAAGCAGGTGTCAAGATTAAATTAGCAAAATGTAAATGGGGGAGGCGTCAGCTCAAGTTCTTGGGACATATTGTCTCCGCAGAGGGCTTGAAACCTGACCCGGCGAAGGTTTCGAAGATCAGATTGATCAAGAGACCAACGAGTAAGACAGAGTTGAAGGCGTTTTTGGGACTTGTCTCTTACTATCGCCGCTATATTCCTAACTTTGCTAAAATCGCTTTCCCTCTCACGTTTCTCCTTCGTACTGATGCGGTAAAGGGGTGGGATAAAGAATGGTCACAGTGGGGGAGGAGGGAACAGGAAGCATTCGATGAGCTCAAGTACCGACTACAAGTGGCCCCAGTCCTTGCCCTGCCGGACTGGAGCCAACCCTTCATCTTACAGACCGACGCCTCCTCTCAGGCTCTAGGTGCGGTGCTCTCGCAAGTGTTTGAGGGAGCAGAACATCCTGTTTGTTTCGCTTCCCGAACACTTGGAGCAAGCGAGGGGAAGAAACCTTCGGTGGAGCTAGAATGTATGGGAGTCGTCTGGGCCCTTCACCACTTCCGCCACTACCTCTCCAATCGCCCCTTTATTCTCCAAACAGACCATCAGGCTCTCCAATACCTCCAAAAACACAAGGACGACTCTTCGCTCCTCTACCGCTGGTCCTTGAAAATCCAGGCTTTCGACTTCCAGACCGTTTATCGCAAGGGGAAGCTTAATCTAAACGCGGATGCAATGTCGCGTCTGCGGTTCGAAGAGGACCCCGAGGACGCGAAGGTCGACAATTCTTCACTCTTTCTCTCCATCCCTCGCTCTCACACCATCCCTTCCCACCAATTCTCCCTCGACTCCAATTGCCTCTCCGCTTTCTCCTTCTACTTCGACGACCCCCTCCTCTTCTCCGAACTGTCGCAGGCCTACAAACTTCACGGCGGCATGGAGAAGAAACCCTGGTGGTGGAAGTAACTCGCTCGAGGACGCGCGGTCTTTCTGGTGGGGGGACCCGTCAGAGCTTCAACGTTTCGATCGACCCCACCGATCTCACAACCCCCCCAATCTCTCCCTTCAGAGCTTCAACGTTTCGATCGACCCCACCGATCTCACAACCCCCCCAATCTCTCCCTTATCAACACCCAATCCAGACCTCCTTAGCATCACCTACTCTCCTCCTATGCTCTCGTTTCTCGACCACTTCTCGTCTCTTCAAAACAAAGCACCAACTTATCGACTTGATGTTTAGTTTCATACTCAGATCATATTATCCATCAGCTTCTCCTTTCGAAAATACAATCCCAACTCTTTATAATCAATTTCTTTCCTCTTCTCGACATCACTAACCCTTTATCAACATCGCTTCAACATTTCACCTCAGCAACATCCTCCACCATTCTTCTTGTCGTTCGACTGCTTCTTCCTTCTGGACTGTGTAAGGGGGACGCGCGTGTATGAAGACGAATGGGGAGCTGGCGATGGGCCTAACCTGAATTCAGTAGGGTGCTCGTTGGCTAGGACTGGGGGTTGACGGAGTCGAGCCGTGAGTGCTTGACTGACCGCGAACGGCGCCCAGGGTGTTGTCTCGGGGACGTAGCGATGACGATGACTATGTTTCGGTTTTGTTTCTCTCTCTCATTCTTCAGTTTCTTATAAGATGATTCACATGTACTGAACTTGCATTTCTATGGAGTAGGCTCGCCCTCGAAGATGGACCCGGTGCTCTACGAACGAATCTACAACTTCCTCTCTACTGGCTCAGTCCCTAGCCCCGCGTCGAGGAAGAACAACATCGCATTACGAAGGAAGTCGAGAAACTTCATCGTCCACAACCAAGCCCTGTGGTTCGTAGCGAAGGCGAAGGAAGGAGATGAAGATAGGCTACTGAAGTCGGTATTAAAGGCCGGAGAGCTGGAAGAGAAGGTTCGTTACATCCACGAGAAGGTCACGGCACACGGTGGGGAGAAGGCAACTCAGATTTCAGCCTCACACCTCTACTACACCGACTCCGCTCTCACCGCTACCGTCAAACGCGTCGTGCGATCTTGCGCCGCTTGCCAACGACGGCACGAATCCATGCTCCAAAAACGACCTCTCCATCCCATTTACGTTTCGCGACCTCATGAAAGGCTGGGGATAGATCTGGTCGGACCGTTCACTGAGACCGTACGTGGCAACTCATACATCATTACGGCGACGGACCACTGCACGAAGTTTGCATGGGCGGAGGCGATCCCGGATAAGAGGATGGAGACCGTAGCGGAGTGGTTACGGAACCTGTTTATGAACGAAGGAGCGTGGGAGGTAGTGAACATGGATAATGGGAAGGAGTTCGTGAATTCGGCGGTGGAGAGTGTGTTAGAAGGGATCCAGAAGGCGAGGACAGCTCCCAATCACCCTCAGGCGAATGGCTGTGCGGAACGGTTCAATCAGACGCTCACGAACAAGCTTACCCTCGTCTCGCAATCTACCACGACTACGGGCGAATGGGACCTCAACGTTCGTTCGGTCCGTTTTCAGTACCTTTGTTCTCATCACTCCTCCATCGGCATGACGCCTTATCGAGCTCGTTTCGGACGCGACCCTTTCATTCCTCAACTTCCCCATCCTCCTCGCCTTTCTACGACTTCTCCTGCCATTCACTATAACGAACTCTCAGACCTACAACGTTGGCAAGACCACCTCACGAAGACACAGCAGCTAGCAGTCGAAAGAAACCAGGAAGCACAGCGGAAGGCGAAGGCGAGAAAGGACCAAAGTATCCGGAGGAGGGTGGACGAACGCATCTTTGAGATAGGGGATAAGGTGGACGTGAGGGAGGGGACCAGTAAGAAAGCTATGGAGTATGGTTTCGATAACATTGCAGGGGGGCACACCATCGTCAGCATTACGCGCCACCGTCTCTACGTTATCGACAAGAAGGGATCTCGTGCTCGACGAGGGGATCAACTCCGACCTCATCATTCCCCTACTCCCTTTGCAGTTCCCCCACTTCGACCCACAGCTCCCCCTCCCCTTCCATCTCTCCCACCCATCGTCTACCCTGCGTTTGACCGGAATCCTGGAGCATTACAACCGTTCCTGGAAGAGTGGAATGTCGAGAAGAAAGAAGCGGAGATGGAAAATAGAGTATGAAATTAGTCCTGAGTGGTCCTGCTCCCTCGCCTAGGGTGTCCACCAGGAGGTCGCAGTTGTCGCTTTTTAGCTGAATAAACGTGCACCTGGTTGGGCGAGCGAGAGGGGGCACCATTTCGGCGTGAGTCGTTCTTCTCATGCTTCACGGCATACTCTCATTTGCCTTCTGTTACGCGGCCGCGGTTACCCTTCCCTTTCATTTCACATCCTTCTTTCTCTCACCTCGAGGCCGGACGACATGGACTTCGACGGGACTGAGCTGGGACGACGACGAGCACTCGGGCCATCGGACGGGACGAGCGCATTTCGAGGGGTTCTCTGTTTCTCTGTTTCTCTGTTTCTAGTACCTTACAACTTTCTCAATGGGCACTAAACGGTCTCTTGTTATTTCTCCCATTTCATTTTTCGCGACGAGGACGTCGCTTCTTCTGGTGGGGGGACGCATAACATATGTTAAACGACTTTTCGTTCGCGCCACATCTGGCTTTCGTTAGAGTTTAAACCGGCCTTCCTACCGTCTGCCCGTTTTCCCTCCTTTCTGCTGGTATTCTGTCTCAAGTAGAACCACCACCATCCTCTGTCTCATATACTCTCGTACTATACCTCTCTGCAAGCGATTCAGTTTCAAACTCGTTAATAGACGTTCGATTGGAGTCGACACCCGATAGCGAAATCAAGCTAAGGAGTAGGAAATCAGGTACACAATTCGGCGCGTTTACGAAGCCCCCGGGCAGGAGAGGAGGGAAGGTTTTCGCGGTGCGTTGTTTTCGCATAACA